>SNQJ01S0045914.1:41571-56862 GCA_010110895.2 Picea sitchensis
TCTGGAAGTTGGAGGAAAGGTCTACTGAGGGAACTTTCACTGGGTTGCTGAATACCCAGAAGTACTCAAGAAGAGGCTTGAGTAGAAGGATAGCCAGAAGAGGGCCTAAGTATTCTCCATCTGAGGGAGAAGAGGAACCAAATTCCCCAAGGAGTCTGAGTGTTCATGGAAGCTCAAGAAGAATAGCGCTTCATATGCACAGGCGAGACTCAAGTTGAGGAGTTCGCGGGGCAGAAAAGGAAGCAAAGGTCGAAGCCCTGGGAGCGTCGAATTCTTCCAAGTCTGGGAAGAAATCTTAGATGCTCAGGAGGGAGCAACAAGAGCCGCTGGGCCAGGCGGAGAAAGCATATCTGGACCGTTGAATGGTTACATCCAGGAGGAGCTCAGAAGGAGCCTATAGAAAGAGGGGACCGACAGCCGTCGGACCTCGTGAAGAAATCCCGTCAACCGTTGGATTGGCGTAAGCTACGCGAGGGATAGCAGTTGGGATTTTGGCCATCGGGATATCGGAGTTCCCGAGGATAAGAGAAACGGGACAGGAGAAGTCTCTAAATCCCGACGTAATCAGGAGCGTCCATTTGAGGGACGCGTGGAAATCAGCTAACGCCATCGAGGAGAACCGACAGGGAGGTTGCCCATCGGAAAATCGGCGATCAGAGAATCGCGAGCCAAGAGGACAAGGCGTTGGGACATTGAAAGTATCAAAATCTCGAGGAGGAAGCTGAGTTGTCTATCTGCAGGGACAGGTGGCCAAAGATTAGGCGACGTCGGCATTTTGTCCATCAGGATATCGGGGATCCCGGTGACAAGTGATTTATGCATTGAGAAATCGCGATCCGCGAAACCCCGATGAGTGGGGCCCATCTGTCGTCACAGCGGAGAAGGAGGACAGAGGCATAGTGGAGGCCAGCTGTCAGAGATCTGGAGCACATCGGGGATTCCGTGGTTGTGAAAACTTTGCATTGCAAACCTGCGAACCCCGAAATCCCGATGAAAGGTATGGCTATGGTCACAGGGACTGGTCATGTGGACCAAGGACTAGGCCAGAAGGGATAGCACGTGAAAAGGAGCCATCAGAGATCGAGGATTTACGAGGACAGGGATTTGTCACCACGAGGACCGGGAAACCCCCGAACCCCGATACAGAGTCGGGGATAACCACGGTGAAGTGCAAAAGACCAGGGGGTGGAAATAAGGACCTGTGGAGCGGGAAATTGAGCGGGATTCCACTTGGGAATCTAAAGAGCTAGTGTGGCTCAAAAGAAGAGGATTTGAACGATCCTGTGAGCAGGAGGTCGAAGCGAAGAGACCCTACGGGGTGTTAGGAGGGACCTCTCTGTGTCAATAAATGAATAAATTTGTTAAGGTTAATTTACAGTGTGCATGTTATTTTCTAAAGAATGAATGTTAAAGGTTAAATGAATGGTAGATCTTAATGATGGTATGGTAGAAGGAATGTTGAAGTAGAAGAAGAATAATATGCCTAAAATCCCCATGAGTTCCATCCCTTCCATGAATGCAAACATTTGGGAACTGCAGTCACCCGTAATCTATCTCGGGTGAGACTGCGTTGTGCACTATGTGTGCAATGTTGCCTTCTGGTTTACCAGAGGGGTCAATGGTTTCTAAGGTTTTGTTGGAGAACTAAGGTGGAAATCGGGTCAGCCCATACATCTAATAAGTAGCCAAGCGATGTGGTGAGGTGGTGAGATGGTGGCAGTAGAGGCCAGCAGTAGCAAGTAGAAGGTAGAACATGAGTGACAGATCAATAACGAGATTTATTAATTGATAACATTGGAATTTATTAACTGACAATTAACAGTTCTAAATCTTAATTCACTGCAACCATACCAAGAATATCGTCATCAAAATGGATGCGAAATCTCTAGAAAATTCTTCAAACAATAATATTGATCGCAAAAGCTTAAGATTTGAAAGAATATCGTCGTCAACCCAGCAATAACACTTCAAAATTGAAATCCAATTGTGTGTGAGATAAATAAAGTTTTCTATTTATTTTAATAGAAATAAAGTATTATTTACATTTCCCTATGTTTAAGCTTCGATAGACCAATTCGGTCTTAGTGGACGTCAATCATCATCATCATTATCAATATTACAAATTGAAAAAAATTAAAGACAAAAACCAAACTAATAACTAGTCAATGATTAATTCATTGCTACAATCAAGACTAATAACCACAACAAATGACCACTAACAATGGCCAAATTACTAACAATAAATCATATGTCTATTGTTAGTTAGGCTTAAAGTTACTTGGATTAACATTTTTAGAAGGCACGAGTGTGACCTTGTGGTAACCATGAGAGTGACACCATTCCATCCAAGTCGCCAAAGTTTGAAAATGGTACATGTTTTGAGGTTGGGTTTGTACCAAATAACATTGATTATCTTTTATTTAAATATTTAAAAATTAATATTCTAGTTAAAGGATTTTATTTGAATTTGTCTTCTTTATAGGGATGGCATGTCATGTCTCATCTAGAATAAAATATTTTAAAAATCTAATAATCCCAATGATTTAGAGGTACATTCAACGTACAAAGTAAGGAGACTAAAATGTTGGACAATTATCTTTGATTTCCTCCATAAATTATCATCCCATCTTAGGTAACGTCATGCACCTTATTAGACCCCATCGAAGGCATAGAGGGACTATAGAGATCGATAATTCTTTGACTTTGTATTAGTTTTTCGTTTGACCACAAATTTTTTCATACTTTCTAATGTTAGACATAGAGAACTAAAAGCATTATTTTTTATATAATAAAAAAAAACTATATATGTTATGATATGATTGGTTGATAGATTTGAGGTCTTATTGCCAACTTCGTTATTCCCAATGAATTATATGTTTCCATATCCAAAGTTTTATCATGTATGGTACTTTTTTTATTTCTATTAATCATATTGAAATGTTTAGATATCCAAGGTCTATAGTGATCGATAATTCCAAAGTTTATAACCTTGTATTGTGATTTTATTTTTTTATTTGTAGTACTATTATTATTATTATTATTATTCCTTTGTATTTGTATTGAAATGTATTGACACTTTTTTTGAGGTTCTTGAATAGGCATGACAGCTTAAATGTTTACATGACGCAAGGTCCTCAAACATGCCTGACAACTTAAATGTTTGCATACTGCGAGGCCCTTAGACAGTCTGATAGCCTTAAATGTTTATCTAAATACACTTATCATAGTACATTTTTCCTTGAAATGTTCCATACAATGTTGCAGTGAATTTGGACAATATTGGTGTCCACGGCCAGTTGAATAGGCATTGTATGTTTCATCCTTCTTCTAGCCTTGGAATGAAATTTCCTCATCGTTGAAGCTACATACATTGTTTATTGGTTTGGTGAGTGCTTCTTCTTTGCTAGTTTGTCGGTTGTTTCTTGTTGTCGTTGTTTGGTTCACAATTTGACCTAAGCTTTTGGCTTTCATCATTTCGGGTTAAGTTTCCATGCCATAGTTGCATTTTCTATTCCTTGTTTGATGTTCAGTGTTTGCAGTTTGCAAGTAAGAATGTTTGCTTATTTCTACTGGCATGCTCATCATATGTTTATGGTTCCTTCTATTCTTCGGCTGCAGTTTCATAATAGTTGGAGATACATATGTCATTTATTAGTTCGGTGGTTGTTGCTTGTCCGTTGGTTCGTCGGTTGTTGGTTGTGTTTGTTTGGCTCAAGTTTACGATTTGGGGCCCTAGGGCTACAGTTGGGCCTATTCGTGCTTTCTCGCTGGTTTGGTGCTTGTTGTCTTCTTTTGTTTTCTTCGGCTTTACAGGGTTGGGGTCCTGCGCCAGTGGTTGGAGCTATTTTTTTTTATGTATTATTATTATTATTGGGGCGCTTTACGGTGTTCAGCCCCTACACCCATGAGTGGACATGAAGTTGTGTTATTTGTCGTGTCTAGAGAGGTCGAGATCTGTTCTACTATGATATTTTGCTAGTACTTCAATGTTGACATGATAGAAAATAGTTACATGAAAAATAGTTCGAGAAGTACATGTGCAATTGCAATATCTGTTGTTTTTTTGTTAAAATAAAACATATGCAAGATGCACTTATAAACCATGTATGGTGAAATGTGCCCATATGATAATACATGTTCTTTATCCTCTACACAGACTGGCATGACCACGATACAATTTTTCTTGTACTTGAGATATGATATGTATAGCAAAGATACTACAAAATTATATTTCCATGTTTGGAAGCATATCTGGGTAGTTTTCCACGGAAAACCAAAATCTTGTATCATGGGCACAATAGTCTGTGTAGAGGATAAAGAACATGTATTTCCATGGGTGGAAGCATATCTGGATACTTTGCCATGGAAAACCAAAAAATCGTTTATCTATGGCCATGCAATTTCGTAATATTTTGTGGCTTGTAATATATTTTGGGCGGGGAAAAAATTATATATTTATAGCTATGGATGGAGAAGCGCAAAGGTTCATGTTTCTGCCTATATTTTATTATATTCGTTGAGTTTCATTTACTGTATGTACATATTGATTGTTCTTTGGTGCATACCAGCTTCCATTCATGTTCATTGTATTTTGTGTGTTCCCACATTCAAACAAACAGAATAGATGGAGAAAATGGCGGAGTCTCGACTACATCGGTTGAAGAGGAGATAGAAAGGTACATGTTTGTAGTGTTATTTCATATTGTGTTCTTTTGTATTTCATTTATTGTTTGTATATGTGTTCACCTAGTCTATTGTATGTAGATGTTGCGTACCTTCCTACATAATAACTTATCTTCATTACATGTCTTCCTTCATACTAACTTCCTTCATGTCCGTTGTATTTTTCCTTCATTCCTACATTTAAACAAACAGAATGGTTGGAGAGGACAATGGACTCTTTGGCATGAATGTAGATGAGGAATTACAAATATGGATACATGTACTCTTATTTCATATTCCAGTGTTCAGTATTTCATTTACTGTCTATATATTTGTTGTGCTTGTTATGCTGCTTTGCATTTTTTTTTTATTTTTTTTTTATATTTACCTGTATGTATATACTATGTATCTTTCTGCTTATTCTCATGTGAATCGTATTCTGTTTGTTGTTACATTGAAATAAATAGAACTGTTTTTCTTTCTTTTACATGTATGTCTTCATACTAACTTGTCTTCATGTCCATTGTATATTCGGTGTTGCTACCTTGGAAGAAACATGTTGGTTGGACAGGAAGATGAATTGTTATGTGAAACAGCAGAGGTTTTTGTGGTACAATCTTCGAAAAGGTATACCAATTGTGCTAGTAAATTAAATATACAAACCGGGTGGGGGCATATAATATTAGACTAGAAAATGATGACTTGGCAGCAATGGGCCTTTATGCCCTCCTCATTTCTACTTTCTCCATTTTCTATTATCCCTTTTGATTTCTAATTGTTCTCCTTAGTGGTCTTTTCTAAAATGCCTTGGTGCGTCGATTGGCGGACTAACGGGTTCACATTTATGGTCACGCTTCTACCTTATTCCATACTTACCCACTTTGTCGATTGCGGGTGCCGGGTTGGCGGGTTCAAGATTGCTCCCCTGGCTTCCGGGGGTCCGCGATATACAAATTGGTCATCATGCCCTGCCATGGCACATTTTTCGAGTCAAAAAATCAGAGGCATACAGTTTGACCCTCGGGTCCTTATGTTTCATGAGTATATCCCTTGACACCCTATTTCTTATTCCATCTCCTTCCACCCTACATGTGACATTGAGAAATATTATGGACAGTATACAATGCATATGCTTGTTTAGTCCTTATGATGTTCATCTACACATGCTTGCATCAGAAAAAGTTGGACTAGTGACATGGCCATGAGCAGTCAGTCATCCTAGACATCAGCAAACTGACAAGGCCAAAGGAAAAGATGCATACATTATGTTCCTAGTATGTTTACCAAACAAATATCCTCAACTATTTATTCATATATGGCATGGTGAATGTGTTGATGTCATCTGCAATACATGGTTTGCAGTTCACAAGAAGTATCAACAAGTAAAAGCGAGACGTCGAACATAGCGCAGGTTCCGCAGACTAAGAGGTGTGGTTGAAAAAATCTGGCTCCATAGTTCATTCGAAGCTATGCGTCTACTTGTAGATTTGTGTTAGTGAAAAAAGAATACAAAAAAAAAATGCACACTACCATTCACTTTAGTTTTCCTGTTCAAAAATTGTTACCAAGTCTAGACTTGTAACACCTAAAGTACTATCAATAGAGGGCTTGAACAACCGCTGAACTGGACAAGTGTTCATCAAGGACATAATGGTCGTCTATAGCACCTACTTGGAAAAGGAAAACAAAACTAAATCCATTATGCGTGTTAACATGACAGACAAGGAGGCCATGATGACAGTCACATTGACTATTCCTACACAACTTGTCAAGAAACATGCAGAAAAGATATTGTCAGGTAATGGGATATCCATTGCAAATTTTAATATATTTCCAAAAATAGTATATGACTGTGGTGGTTGTGATCAGATTGTTTTGCTCAACGAAACAAGTATTGTGGAAAAAATTCTCGTTGTTTGTTCAGAATATCGTTTCATCTTGGACGCAACTATCAACTAGCTTGCATAGAGCAATGATATTTACCTAATCGGAACCATTGGCGCAACTGTCACACTGGTGATAAAACTTGGCTGGAAACACATCCTCCATATAAAATATGGATATTCGGACAATGACAAGGCAATGGTACCATTTTCCATGTAGTTTTGTCCTTTACTTTCACATGTGCATGTATCTCGGGTAAGTTACACAAATATTGCACTATTCCATGTTGCAGCTGCAATTTTTCGATACCTATTCAAATTTGTTTTTGTCAATGGAACAGCAATTGCATAAAGGGCAGTTTCCACTTATGCTCTTCAAAAATATAAAAAAGAAAAGGGATGTTAGAGAAAGGATCTTTCACACAACCCAAGCTACATTTGTAACATAGTTGCGAGCAGACATAGTATAGGATCTAAAGAAACTAACTAGCTCTACAATTGTTGTGCGTATACATCTATAGAATCATCCTCACTTTGCTTATACAAATAGCCTTCACCAAATTTCTATGGCTTGTTTGTTTTTTTTTGAATGGGGGGGGATGCATTTGTGTATTATATTGTTCAGTGTATTAATTCCTATGCTTGAGTTTCCAAGTTGAAGGTGTTTTGGTTGTAGCGAATGCGTACTCGACCCTCTTTGAGCATGTATGTGTGAAATGAAACTCTCATGATTCTGCTTCCGCTTTGATAAGTGATGATACGATTGATTGTCTACAATGCAGTGAAAAATGTCCATATAGAGAGAGACATTACCTCAATGTTTCCATCTGAACCGTGGGAAGCACAACTGTGCATTGTACAATTAGGCAGCCTCTGTTACAAGATGTGCTTCCTAGGTTAGCAGAATTGTCGTATGAAGCATACCTACAGAAAAAGGCTAGTGTCTACATGATGCGTGACTTTCAAATACACAACAAATTTACCTTAAATGAGGACAATGCAATATTGCATATCGGTTGAAGAAGAAATATATATATATATATATATATATATATCAAGCTTTGGCAGGAAACAAAAATATCTCATGTGTCTCTGTAATATTTCTTCAACACCCAGATGAATGTTCATCGGACTCGAGTACTTGAGAATCTAATTAAAAATGCAATCAATGTTGTTATTTTCATGTTTTCTTGCATCTCCTTGTAAGAATTTTGCAGTGTGTCTCTGCAATATTTCTTCAACACCCAGATACTTGGTTATTGGTTGTATGCTTCGTTTGTCAATTTGTATATCGCGGAACTCTGAGTGTTATTTGGAGGACACAGAACAATAGAATTGCGATTTTTTAGCTAGCTATCCTGCAAGTCCGTCTGTCAATTTGTATAGCGTTGTGACGCAAATGTAGTATGTGGCTTGTTTTAGCACTTTTTCTTGATCGATGAACTTGGTAAAATTAATCTCCTGGAATAATTTGAAATAAACGAATATATATTGTGTGAATTCCAATGGTGCTATAATATCAACAAGAGGCCCTTAAAATTCAAATTGGTCGTTGTTATACTTGTGGTGATAGAATTTAAAAAAGCTTTCTTTTGTTTCCTTCATTTTTTTTTAAATGAGAGATTTAACATCCTTTAATAATTTAATGTAATTAAATTGTACAATATCAATATTTAATATTAATAATTTAGTACTTGAAAATAATATTTTTAGATAATGTCAGATAGTTGATAGGGATGACCATCTATAAACAATCGCAATCTTGAGCCCGCAAGTCCTGGAGTCTGTCTATCAATTTGTATATCGCAGAACTTCGAGTGTTGTTTGGAGGACACAGAACAATAGAAGTGAAATGTTGACCTAGCCAACTTGCAAATCCATCTGTTAATTTGTATATTGCGGAACTCTGGGTGTTATTTGTAGGACACAGAAAAATAGAGGCCCAATTTTGAGTCGGCCAGCCAGAGAACCCACGATCCAAAAAATGGCTAAGTATGGAATGAGGGATTCATACATGCTCTATAAAATCTCATGTCCATACTTTATAAAAGTACATATTTAGTATGTATTACTCGTTTCTCGGAATATTTCTAGGTGCGGAAGTTGGTGGATACACGTGTTCATATTTCCACTTACTTTTATATCACCAGCCCGATCGACTGCTTTCCTGTTTCATATTGTACAAACTTTTCGGATTACGTGTTTCCGAATAGGTGGGTTTTTCTTTTAAATACGATATTTAACATCCTTTAATAATTTTGTGTAATTAAATTGTACAATATCACTATTTAATATTAATAATTTAGTATTGAAAATAATTTTTTTAGATAATATTAGATAGTTGATAGGGATCGCCATCCATAAACAATTGCAATTTTGAGCCCGCCAGTACTGGAGTTCGTCTGTTAATTTGTATATCGTGTAACTCTGAGTTTTGTTTGGAGGACACGGAACAATAGAAGTGCAATGTTGAGCCAGTCAGCCTGCAAGTCCTCCTGTCAATTTGTATATCGTAGAACTCTGGGTGTTATTTGTAGGACACGGACCAATAGAGGCCCATTTTTTAGTGCGCCATCTCGAGAACCCACGATCCAAAAAGTGGCTAAGTATGGAATGCGGGATCCATACATGCTCTATAAAATCTCATGTAAAGTACATATTTAGTATGTATTACTTGTTTTTGGGAAAATTTCTAGGTGCGAAATTTGGAGGATTCATGTCTTCAGATTTCACTTACTTTTATATCACCAGCCCGACCGACCGCTTCCCCGTTTCATATTGTACAAACCTTTTGGCTCCTGGGTTTCCTAATAGGTGGGTTCAACATTGCGTTTCCATTGTTTCGTCGCCTGCAAACAACACCCGGACTTCCGCGATCTACAAATTAGCAAACAAATTGAAATAAAATAATATATACTATGTGAAGTCTAATAGAACAATCATATGAATGAGAGGACATTAAAATTCAAATTCGTCATTGTTATACTTGCGGTGAAGCTAACAATACAAAAAATTTACTTAAACATCTAAAAATTGATTTTCTTGTAACTTTTCGACGCTTCTCTTATACAAACAAATCCTAGAAACTATAAACATCGCTTGTTGTATCTATTCCTTGATTGAAGAACCTGTTAACATGTTTAATGCACTCCATAGTTATTTTTAATACCATCAATGATTCTTTCTTACAGCAATTCTTGCTTCCGAAAATTGCCATCCGCTTTCTCTTTTTCCCTTTGCTTTCCCCTTCTTTAATTACTCGTTTTTCAGAAAATGTCTAGGTGCGGGATTTGGCGGATTCACGTCTTCAGATTTCCATTGTTAATTTTATATCACCAGCCCAACCAACCACTTCCCTGTTTCATATTGAACAAATTTTTTGAATCGCGGGTTCCCACATAGGCAGGTTCAACATTGTGTTTCCATTGTTTCGCCGCCTACAAATAGCACCTGGAATTTTGCGATTTACAAATTAGAAAACAAATTCCCCTTCATCTCATATGCTTTCTCTTTTTGTTTACTTGGTCCTTTTTTCGAATGTCTCATGCTATATACAGCACCTGAAGTTCTGAAATATCTAAATTCCCTCTCGACATACAATTTGACCATCGGCCCCTCATGCCTCCTGGGTATATCTTGTGACCCTTTTTTTCGTAACCCACCCGAGCGCTTTCCATACTTGGGCATTTCTTGGAATCTATTTCATGGGTTGGTGGGTGGACGAAATGTACAATTCTTGGTTTCTCTTCACCATCACCGCTACCTTCGTACTTATTTCCAGATATGAAATTATTAAGCTTTAACGCCATTAGTTCATCATGTAGGAACCGTTAAGATTGTCATTAATGTCTGGAAGGCCGAAGAAAATTTGTCATTACTACGAATTAAACCAAGATTTGCGGAGAAGAGTGTTATCCTTTCCAAGTATTCATTTTAAACATGATGAAATCTCTTTCGTGCGTCGATTGGTTAATGCTTTTAAGAAATCTGTAATTCTTAACCTCTCTTCGTTGTCACTGCCACCTTCACACTTTTTTCTAAATATGCAATTAGTGAGCTTTAATGGTAACATCTCATTACGCATGAACCCTGGAGATTGTCATTGATCAGTGAAAGGCTCGAGGAGATATTCCATTGATACGCATTAAATCAGGATTTGTGGAGGGTTATATTATCCCTCCCCAATTTTCATTTCAAACATCGTCTGGAGAAAACGGAAATTCTCCTTAACTTGTGTCAGCAGTTCTATCCAGATACAGTAAACACCTTCGGGCATGATGGCCAGAGGTTCCAGTATTCTAGGGAATATTCTTACTACTCATCTCCCTCCGCCCAGGAGAAAAAAAGGAGATGGTCCCTTGGTACATCGAGAGATATATTTCAAGCCAAAGAATTCCACGGAAACCATACCTGCTCAGAGAACTTGCCCAGTTTCATTGATGGTTGGCGTAGAGGTTGATGCCATGGATTCTGATCCAGAAGAAGATGATATGATGGACGATGATACGGAAATGGATGATGGAAATGCAGAGACTATTCCCACTCCTGTGCCCAAATTGAAATCAACCATAATGGGCGGAAATTCTTGGCTCAGTGATGGCAGTCCTGAAAACACCAAAAGAAGGATTTTCAAAAAAGAATCTAACGTTGGGCACAATAGCTGCTTTGCATCTCGAAAGTAGGAATTCCAAAGGTCCAAATTAGTCTGTTCTGGGAGGAAGACTTTCGTTGTAAGGAAATGATATGTTGATGCTCCCAGAGATATATTTCAAGCCAAAAAAATATTCAATTGTGGGACTACTGTCCTATTCTCTGGACATACAATTAACATCTTCATGAATGAGGACTAGAACCCCCACTGGTGCAAGGCATATTTCTACTAGTCATCTCCTTCCACCCATAATGGACTAATTTGGGCCTCTGGAATTGCACGTGCAACCTGTGTCCCTGAAGTTTTTCGACTATGGAGAGGCGGTTTCTTGGTGTGTCCTAAATTTCAGTTAAGGGATATTCCATTTTCCTTGCAATGTTTTTCTTCTTCCTCCTCACAAGAAGCTTTTGAGAACTATCAATTTTACCACAGGATGATCCATCGAGGAGAAAATTGCAAGGATTTCCTAAAAAAAAAGGCATGGTAATCAGTTTTGTATGCATGTTGAAGAGCATCTTGATGGCTCCTACATGTTTTGGATCTCGTGCCTGTGTTTGTGGAAGATATGTTCAATGTTTTGACCCAAAGAACTAGGTCCAATTTCTAAGGATAGATGTACAGTGCTCAGTGTTCTTTTTTTTTTTAAATGGAATTGCTATTAAAAAAAAATTCCTTGGAGTCTTGGTTGTTGCTTCTTTTCTGGATTTGACGCCTCTTCTCATTGGCATGGTTCGGTAGTCTTTTAGTTCTTAGATATTGTATTTTCTTAGGTAATTTGTTCTAAAATGGAGCATCTAACAATTATATGACAATGTACTGTGTCGATCCATCAGGATTTTATGCAAACAAAAAATGAATTACACAATTTCAAACCAACGCTCAATTCTATTTGTAATGCAGATAGAACATAGCAATACCAAATCACAGTGTTGCAGCAAGATCGTCATTCTTATTTCTAGACATGCAATTATTAAGCTTCAATGCTAACAACCCATAATGAAAGAAGTTTAATATGTTACAGTCATGGAAGAGAGTATCAAGACCACACTTACACCCACAAGTTGCAATAAAATCTAATCTTCAACAAAGCATTTGTTGACAATTACTAGAAAATTATGGTTTTGCAACAATGGGGCTTGTTTGAAACCAATTCGCACTTACGAAAATTTCCCTCCACCTTTCTATTTTCCCACTCTTTTATCCCCTGTAGTTTCTCTTTCTGGTTACTTAATCGTTTTTTTTTTCCGAAAATGCCTTGCTGCGTGGGCTGGCAAATTCACGCGTTTCAACCGAGCGCTTCCCCTTTCTCTAAATTTCACTTTCCATTGTTTTGGGACCTGCAAATAGCACTCTCGATTCTACGATATGCAGATTTTCTTCTGGACTCCCACATCATCCCCTCCTCTGTGTTACACATTTTAAACAAAAATGTTTCAATATATACAATTTGACACTCGGGGCCTTACGGCTCCTTGGGAATCTGTCACCCTATTTTGAAGCTCGCCCGACCGCTTTCCACACTTGACAATTTCTTGACATCTCTTTGGTGGATCGTCGATTTCGCGGGTTCAAGAAATTTCAAATTTCTATATGTTGCTTCTTGTGCCCGCTACCTTCATATTTCTTTCCAAGTATATGCAATATGTATACAACTTATCCAGAAACACACAGAAAAGATATTTCCAGGAAATGGAATATCTATTGCAGATTTGAATATATTGGACCTTCTTTTCCCTCTTCTATACTTGACCAAATTGTTGTTTCTTTTTCCCCTCTACTCTCTCTTTCTCTTTACTTAGTCGTTTTTTTTGAAAATGCGACTCCGACCAACCAGTAGTCATTCAATGCCTAGGAACTTTTCAGATCACAAATTCCCGGACACCCAGGCCTATATTGAACTTCCATTGCTCTATCGCCTGCAAATAGTATCCGGACCTCTGCCACGGGTTTCAAAATATGCTGACAAGGGTTCCCTCATGTACAACTCCCTCATTCCATACTTGGCCACTTTTTGGATCGCAGGTTATCAAGCTAGCGGGCTCAAAATTGGGCCTCTATTGTTCTGTGTCCTACAAGTATCCCCCAGAGTTTCGCGATATAAAAATTGAAAGGAGGACTTGTGCATTGGTTGGATCAACATTGCACTTCTATTGTTCTATGTCCTCCAAACAGTACTCGGAGTTCTGCGATATACAAATTGACAAACGGGTTCAATATTGTGATTGTTTACAGATGGAAAAGTGCTAAAACGAGCCACACTTTGACCAACCAGTAGCCATTCGATGCCTAGGCACTTTTTCAGATCGTGAATTCCCGGACACCCAGACTCTATATTGAACTTTCATTGTTCTGTCGCCTGCAAACAGCACTCGGACCTCCGCCACGGGTTTCAAAATAGGCTGACAAGGTTTCCCTCATGTACAACTCCCTCATTCCATACTTGGCCACTATTTGGATTGCGGGTTCTCGGGCTAGCGAGCTCAAAATTGGGCCTCTATTGTTCTGTGTCCTACAAGTAGCACCCAGAGTTCTGCGATATACAAATTGGAAGGCGGACTTGTGCGCTGGCAGGCTCAACATTACACTTTTGTTATTCAGTGTCCTCCAAACAACACTCGGAGTTCCGCGATATACAAATTGACAGACGGACTCCAAGGTTGGCGGGCTCAAGATTGTGATTTTTTACAAATGGAAAAGTGCTAAAATGAGCCACATACTACATTTGCGTCAGAGAGGTTATATTAAAGGGTAAAGCATGTCCTCTATAGTTTTGTGTCCTACAAACAACACCCAGAGTTCCGCACTATACAAATTGACAAGCGGACTTGCGGGGTGGATGGCTAAAAAATTGCAATTCTATTGTTTTGTGTCCTGCAAACAACACTTGGAGTTCCACGATATACAAATTGACAGACGAAGAAAACAACCAAGAACCAAGTAAACTCGTGGATCATATTCCTAGTCTTTGTTTTCTGTGCTCGTCACCTTCACACTTCTTTCCAAGTATATATCTTGGCAGGAAATGGAATATCTATTACAAATGTGAATATATTAGCCCTTCTTTTATGTCTTCTATTCTTAGCCAAATATCTATTTCTCTTTTCCCTGAACTTTATCTTTCTCTTCACTTATTCATTTTTTCGAAAATGTCTAGCTACGTGGATAGGTGAACTTACGGGTTCACATTTGCACTCGTGCTTTTATATCGCGACACCAATCAACTGCTTCCCCATTCCATACCCAGTCACTTCTCCGACTGTAGATTCCTGGTAGGCGAGCTCTAGATTGGACTTCTATTGTTCCATGACCTACGAACATTACCGTGACTTCTGCGATATACAAATTTACAACTGGACTCAGATCATACCATCTTTCGTATCACAATCTACCTATCATGCCCTCTTCCGTGGTACACATTTTCACTAAACAATTCTGAGACATACAATTTAACCGTCGAGTCTTCACGTCTTTTGTGGAACTATTGTCACCCCATTTTGAAGCATGTATGTCCGCTTTCCATACTTCGCAATTTCTTCGAATTTCTTTTGCGGATCGTCGGCTTGGCGGGTTCAAGAAATATCCAATTTGTAATTGTTGTTTCATGTGCATGCGCCCTTTTGTAATTAGCAATTACCAATTATATACAAGATCTTGTTTCTAAGTATGTGATTATCAAGTGTTAGTGCTAAACTAGGATTTGAGGAAATCTCCCATTAATATGCATAAAACTAAAATTTCTGGATGGTTATATTATCCCTTCTAAGTGTTAATTTCAAACATCATGGAATGTCAGTTGCATGTCATCGGGTTGGTCCGTTCACGGAATCTTCAATATTCGATTCTGAAAATGAGTCCGACCGATCGTTTCCCTATTTCATACTTAGCCACTTTCCCAGAATTCGGCAAATATACAAACCAGTCACTAAACTGCCCCAATATGCTCTCTTCCATTTTACATGTTTTGCAGTAAACAATTCTGATACATAAAATTTGATTGTGGGACACTCGTCTGTCCTGAGTATCCCCTGTAACCCTATTTTGAATCATGTTCGACCTCTTTTCAGACCTTTCCATTCGTTCCTTACTCTCCCCTAT
>SNQJ01S0045914.1:56872-75149 GCA_010110895.2 Picea sitchensis
TCATTCGCACATCGTTGTCTTAGCACGTTCACGAAACCTCCAATCCTTGATTGCTCTTCATCGTACCCGCTACCTTCGCACTTCTAAATATGCAACAAGTAAGATTTACTGCTAACATTTCATCATGCACCACCCATACAGATTGTCATTAATCAGCGAAAGGCTTGAGAAGCTTTCCCATTCATAAGCATTTAACTAAGATTTTACGAAGAGTTATATTAGTGGCTCCAACTGTTCATTTCAACCATCTTTGGGAGCAAACCAACATTCTCATAAACCTATGGCATCATCTTGACAGCAGTTCTATGGAGATACAATGAACATCTTCAGGCGCGAGGACCAAAACTTCCAGTGGTCTAGGGCATATTCTTATTACTCAACCCCTGTCGCCCATAACGAAGTAATTTGGAACTTTGGGATTTCTCGTGCAGGTTGTGTCCCTAAAGTTTTTTACTGTAAGAAGATGGTCTCTTGGTGCGCCGATAAATTTGTTTCAGACAAAAGAATTATTCCACTGTGGGACTGCTCTTTTGTTTCTTTGCCACCTCAGGTCTTCTACCAGATGTTAAGATTGTCGGAGCCAACATTGATGTTCAGAGGAGAATATTCCAAATAGTTCCTAGCAAAGCATAATAACGGGTTGGACCTCTTTCCCCACTTATTGGAAGATCTGATTGTAGTTCCTGAAGATATCACAAGCTTGGAGGTTAGTTCATTTAGAAATCCATTCTGCGGAATTGCCTGGCTATTTACAAGAATAACGGGATAGGAGTCTACAACAACTGTTTCAAGGATGGCTCTTTATATTTTGTATTTCACAGTCAAGGAACAAGCCATTTTTTATTGGGGCAAGTTAATTTCCCATGAAATCTGTTCCCAATTGCCAAGCTTCAAAAGGGAAAAGAAATTTTATATGTCATCTTACTTAGTTTTTGCGATGGCACATTGCTTCCAGTTTCTAAAACTATCTCTGTCCAAGAATGTCAACTGGGAATTCAACCCAGTAACGTTCTGGTACCAGGCCTTGTCGAAGCACAAGGAATCCCACTGTTTTTATGAGGTTTTTAATGGCTTCGTATCTATTTTCAAAGTTTTTTTGTTAGGAGAAGATGCTCCCCGCATATCTGAACAAGAAACCATTTTTTTGGACAGGAAGGGGACACTTGAACAGTTGGATAATTACACTGTGATAAGGATTTTTGGCTCCAGAGAAAAACTTGTTCTTCTTCCATGTCACATTACAAACAAAATGTTTGTTGCAAAACTAGCACGACAATACAACTACTGGTTGCATCTATTCCAATAGAAGAGAAAAAAATAGTCCATTCCTATGCCTTGGAAATTCGGGGACTTCATGTTGAAGAATGTCAACAAATGACAAATTCGCAGTGCATTCTAGCAACTTCAACCTGAGATATGCTGAAATCTTAACAGGGTTCGACCCCGATAAAAATTTTCTACAACATTTACAAACACTTGGCTCCGACAATTTGTTTTTCAAAAAACAATTTTCTGAAAACAAAGACACTAGCGACAATGCTCTTGCTTCTGATGTCGGTGACCTAGACACACTGCAAAGTAGCACTAAATTGTACAGGCAACAGGTAAAAGGCCCCGGTTACAAGAGTGTTCAATCGGAGAATAGCACTCCAAAAAGTACGACATCCTAGAGCATCGCTCCAATGGCCCACCACAACAACAAAGCAACTTAGAGTTCTTCAAACAGAGAAGGAGATAATGACCCTCCTCACTCTAAAATTGATAGTTCTCACAAGCTTCCAGTAGACAAGAAGAGAAAAAAAATGTGGGACAGACGGAAGAGCCCGAAATTTAGAGTGAGAACATGGAACTTGAGCCTGATCTGGATAGCATACTCCGCTGCCTTGATTATCCCAGAGACGCCATCCAACATATTCATCCAATGGACATATTTGATATTGAAAATTTTGATGAAGATGAATCCTTCGTGTTCCAAAGCGTTGTTTTTTACAGTCAGTCCAAAAAATTGATTATTGAAAAAAAAATGTAAAAAATAAGAAAGGAAAATCTCGTTCAGAGGTTAACCTTGTGAACATGCGATCATACCAAATCTGTCAACTTCACATAGCGAGAGGAGATGCACTTCATGATTCCATTGGAGGCATCGAGGCCAAGAATGCCAGACTAAAGGATCGGGTCAAGGAATTGGAAGAGGCTTTGATTCCTATGCCATTGCTTTCCAATCCTTTGGAAATAGCCATGCCTGCCACCCCTGCAGCCAAGTTAAAAGGATCCTCCAGCCTCCTCGCATCATGTAGAGGATATGTGGAGAATAATATCAAGAAAAGAATGGAACTGGTTACTGAGGCTTGGAAAACATCACAAACCATGACTTCCCTTGGAACGAGGGCACATAATTTGCTCGAACATTTGCAGGCAGAGTTAAAAGATGAAGAACATTTTTATTTAAACATGGTCCTTCCTTTTGTCACCATTGTCAACAACATGATAGAAACAAGAAGAATACAACAAGATCTTCCATCCAAAAACCGGATCGGTCAATCAAATGCATGCTGGAAAGAAAAAGTGAATAACATGCATCCCATTGTTTAGTCATGTGAACAAGCCATATCAAAGAAAGAAAAATCATTCACAATGTTGTCCAGAATAGACTTAGCCAAAAGGACTAACGACTTCCAAGACCCCAACTTAATCATCAACTCCTTTCCCTTAACTATGAAAGAATTTGATAAACAGGTTGATATGTTTAAGGCGTTGTCTTTGGAAAAGTTTTACAGCATCCTTGAATATGGTCAAGATCATGTCCACAACTAGCTAGTCGACTATTCAGTACAGAATGAGGAAATTGATCAGGCTCTGCGTAATATTTCTATCGACTTCGGGGAATTAGAAAACGAACTTTTCAACATAAAAATCCGGAATGAGATCAACGTCGCCCCAATGAGAAGCTACATTGAAGAATGGCTCGAAAGGGAATTGAATCAGGCCACCAACGAAAGGCAACAGGTAGTTTCCACGATTCCAGCAACCGTCAATGACATCAATGAAAAGGAATCTGCAAGCAAATATAAAAAGGGGTCATATGTACCATCACTATAAGTCTATTGATCACATCCTGTTTTGTTTATCAACCCAGTTATTCCACTTTTTTAAATAGAAATTTCTAGCCAAAGACTGATACCTTTCAATTTTTTTTTTCTAGGTATTGCACTCTATCGTCGCCCACTTCTTCTTTCTACAGTCTTATTTCTTGTACATATTTCTCTTATGGTCTACGGGAGCCCCAATCCCAATCTATATGACAAGCGCATTGAAATTTCCAGGAATATGTAACAAACTTTTTTTTTTTATATATTTCAAATAAAACTATCTTTTTATCTCCTTTTATATTTATGTTCTCATACATTTTTATCTTTCACTAGTCTATATGACAAATGCATTTAAATTTCCAGGAACTTGTAACTTATTTAATATATTTCAAACTAACCTGCTTTTTTATCTCCGTTCATATTTGTGTCTTCATAAATTTTTATCTTTCACTATGCACAAATTGTATTTTGTTATATACTTTCAAAAAATAAATGGGGTTCTAGAGGCCATGTGTCATTATTGCATGGATACCACATGTTCTTCATGTTGCTTGCCACATCTCCGTTGCGGTTTCCATCTACCTCTGCTACTTTTTCCTATCCCAATTCAACCTGGCATGAACTACGCTGCCACACAACCTTGTTTGGCCTTGTGCTAGTCCAATTCTAGAGAAACCACACATTGTATGTTAGTCCTCTTCTCGTCAAAGCACATTGGGAATTTAGACATAGAATCAAAGTCCTTGTGATTGGGCTTATACATATGTTACGCTACAACTTGACAAGTAATTTGGAATTTTATGTTTATTAAAATTTTATCAATCCAATGGATTTGGATTTAGTGTTGGGAGGGAAGAGTTCTACGCTCTTAGTTAGGTATTAATGTTATGGATTTCTTAGTTAGGTATTAATTTTATGGATTTTATATGATATTTTAAAGTAGTTATGTGATATTTGAAGATAGGGTTTAAACTTATGTGTATATTATGAATCAAAGAACACTTCAAAAGTCACTTCCTTATTATTTTTAAGGTGGGTATTAATGAGGAGGGTTTGGGACTTTTCCAACAACTTGAGGTAAAACTATTAGAGGATGAGGTTTTTTTAATATTTTACGTTTTTTTTAAGATAAATAATATTGACAATGTCAATTGTAATTAATATAATTTATAATAATAATATTAACCAAGGTTTATATTGCCATGGGCCTAAGAGTCTTGTCCAAAAAAAATGCATTATCTTTGGCCATGCAGCACTATGTTGCCTCGGATGTAGTGGTTTGACCAAACTGCGACTACTACAACTAGTCTATGTCTCTTTAATCAAACTCTGCTCATAATTTTGCCTTGAGCTACAATAGTTAGATAACATGCCAAGCCCTACTCAACTTAGTCTTATCCAACAATACCCTGGGCGCACGTCCAATTGTGGCCTAAAACATCCCCAACAATACTTAGTGAAGTTCAACATAAGCACACGTAGAATAGGCCAACATGTCCATAAGTCATGGGGACAAGTCACTCTTGGTTCGACATGTCTAGATCGTGTGCCCAACGCGTCCCACTTGTTCCATATAAAGGAAACTCAGACAATCACCATTTTTTCCATCCATTCAGGCAAGCACCTCAAGTGGTTTCGTTTATTCACAACAACTTGGCTTGGCAACGTGCCTACTGCCATCCATGGTGGAGGTATTGCACATATTCTTTTATACTCATGAATATTTAGTCACTATTTAATGTGTATAGATATAACATCATGAATGACTATAAAGACAATCATTCATTCATTATTATCATTAAAAAAATTGATTATACACATGTGTACGATTTCATAATAGCCAAAAGTGTTTATTACACCCATTTGCCTTTCTAAAACTTTGAGAAATATTGGTTGGGGCTTGCACCTCTTTGACATTTCATGTTCTCCATAAGGTGGATATCATTAATGAAGCCCATAAGCCTTTCTAGTACCTTGAGGTAGATCTATTGGAGGTTAGTCCTTTCTAACACCTTGAGGTAGATTGACTCATGGATGGGCATTTTTTACGCTCCATGTTCCCCTTAAGGTGGATCCCATTTGAAGAGGCCCATGGGACTTTCTGACACCATGAGGTAGAAGTATATGGGCCTTATTAGCACCTTGAGGTAGATTAGTTGAGGGTTAGGTTGTGGTTTAATAGGGGATACCATAGACATTTTTTGGCACTCGGCACTCTCTTAAAGGTGGATGCAATTAACAAGGCCCATGGGCCTTTTCTACTCCTTAAGGTAGATTCATAAGGGTTGGGCCTTTCCAATGCTTCACATTCTCTTGAAGAGGATATCATTGATGAGACCCATGAACCTATATGACACATTGACATAAAAAGCCAAGAACCTTTTTAACTCCTCAAGATAAAGCTACTATAGGTTGAGATTTTCTAACACTATACTTTGTCCTTAACATGAATACCATTCATGAGGTCTATGAACATTTTTAGCACTTTGAGGTAGATCAACTTGGAGTTGGGCCTTTTATATGCTCCACTTTCTTCTTAATATAGATACCATTGATGGGCCCATAAGATTTTCAATACTTCATGTTCCTTACGTTCTTTTTAGGATGGATAACATTCACCAATCTCACGAGTCACAACAATTTTCAATGACTTTTAGGTAGATTTATTAAAGAATTTTCATTTTTAACAATTCACATTGAGAGAAACTTCCAAGCCTTTCAACACTTTAGGTAGGAAGTCCATGGACCTTTTTGACACTTCAAAGTAGATTGAGTAATGGAAGCTATGATGAAACTTTTGACCCTTCCAACACTCTTATCTTATCTTATTTGCATATGCTTTTTATTGTTACAGTATCATGTTATATTTCCGATATTTGGTTTGACTCACTCCTTATTTTAGGATTTATTTTTATGCCTTGTTTTTAATATAAACAATTTAATAAAAACATAAAAATCACAAACTACAAAAATGAATCTGGTAACCAATGCCACAAAATGAAGGGTCCACTGATACACGTGGGAACCATGCTTTGAGGGTTTTATTTTGACATAATTATGTGCATTGATGAGGGAGAAAACCAATGTTAGCATAATCTTAGTTAT
The DNA here is from genome assembly GCA_010110895.2 of Picea sitchensis. NCBI lineage: Eukaryota > Viridiplantae > Streptophyta > Pinopsida > Pinales > Pinaceae > Picea > Picea sitchensis. Next base: position 63,067 of record SNQJ01S0045914.1, read on the forward strand.
TTAAACTTTGGTATTTTCAGTTTGGCGATTAAGGGTAGACTTTGATTATATGGTCTAGGCTTTAAAACACAGAACAAATGTTTGGGAGGTTAATGTAGCAAATACATTGAAGAAAACCTTTAACCCTCACCCAATTTTTAATTTCTTGATATATTTAGAAAAGTTGACTTTGAGGAAAACTCCTTTCTAGGGCCACGGGTTGAAAAATATAGTAAGCTTATGGCATATGAATTTTCCAATTGACACATATATGTATTCCAAGAAATCCTATAATTACATTGGTAATGTTAGAAATTCAACTCATATAAGGTAGTGTCATTGGGTGGATCCATTCACATAAAATGAATCATACCATTCCAACAGTACAATCAAGTTATTTCAACACATCTAGAGGTTGCAAGTGACTACTTCATGGCAATTACTTTATTCCTTGAATAAAAAATGGGCAAAGCATTTAGCCCATATGCACATGTCTATACAAAACAAATCATAGGTTTATCGAGGCTCCTATATTCAAGTCTTAAACACAAACTCTAATGGTATTTGGCCTAGGAATGCCCTAATAGGGTACATCGTTACAAATTTTCATAGACAACAAATATTCATACTCTTTAATATCAATGGATAAATCACCACACAAGATTTCATTACCTCTCGAATCACCTTTGGGATGAACCTTTGTAAGGCCTTTAATCACAAAATGGTTACCAATTCTCCATCCTTGCACAATTGCTTCTTAAAAGTTAGTAAAAATAGTGTTATCAAGCAGTTAGGTGCCCATTATATCAACTCCCTACACACCTAATGATAGGATAGGAGAGCCACAAACTCCACAATTATAACAACCACATTATCTAGATAAAATGCAAAGAGATGACCCAAGAAAGCACTCAAGTTATAAAAAAAACATATGACACTACTGCTTAAACAAACCCTACAAAAGTCTCCTCCTCGCTATATCTCCATTAACTAATTCATAGTAAAAATTTCAACACATTACACTTTCACTTCTCCATTAACTAATTCATAGTAAAAATTTCAACACATTACACTTTCACTTCCAACTTGTGGATAATTTAAAGATTATTTATTTATTTAAACTTATTGATCATTAACATATTGAATTAGATTATTATATTGGATTAGGTTATTGTCCATATTGGGAAGATATTAATTAATGAGTAATTATTTTTAATTTTAAAGAGAATTCATAATACATTTAACATATTGGATTAGATTATTATATTGGATTAGGTTATTGTCGATATTGGGAAGATATTGATTAATGAGTAATTATTTTTAATTTTAAAGAGAATTCATAATACATATAGGTTAAAAGACTCATTAAAACATTTTTTTGGTGATTGATTTTGATCTAACTAGAATAGAAATTTTAGATTTATTCATAATTATATTTAGATTAGAATTTCACTAAGTTCCAAGCAATTGGAAAGATATTCAAATTAATAAAAAATATTTTAAACTTTCAAACAAGTAAAATTAATCATAAATATAAAATTTTATTTTATTATTATTTTAAATTAAATTAAAATAAAATATTTAAAACATACTTACGAAATATATAAGTAGTTTAATGTAAGGTGAAACTTTACATAACATTATATGTAAAATTTTGAAATAATTTAATTAAATACCATTTATATTTTTTATAATATAAAAAATATTTTTAAAATAATCAAATCATGTAATTAAATACCATTTATATTTTTTATAATATAAAAATTATTTTTAAAATAATCAAATCATGTAATTAAATACCATTTATATTTTTTATAATATAAAAATTATTTTTAAAGTAATCAAATCATGTACCCACATTGTGTTGACAACAATTTGTTTGTACCTTGAAAACAATGACCATGACAAATAACAACAACGACAATGACATATGTTGTTAGTTAGCTTGGATTAACCTTTTTAGAAGACACGAGTGTGACCTCATGGCAAGCATGAGAATGACACCATTCCTTCCTCAACAATTTTGAAAATAGTACATGTTTCGAGGTTGGGGTTGTACCAAATAACATGGATTCTCTTTAATTTAAATATCTAAAAATTATTTTATTCTCATACAGTTCAAGGATTTTATTTGAATTTGTCTTCTTTTAACTTTATAAAGGTGGTATGCCATTTCGAGAATAAAATCTTTAAAAACGATTTAATAATTCCATCAACATACTTTGTTACAACAAAGTAAGGGGAACAAAATGTTGGGAGAATTATTTTTAATTTTTTACTTAAAATATCCGATCGAAGGATGAGATTTGGGTTAGGTTTGAGATTAAACTTATCATCCCATTTTAAGTAAGATTAAGATCTGGGTTAGGTTTGAGATTAAACTTATTAGTTGTCACTATAACCCAAGAGTATATATAATATCTCACAGGCCAAATATACCGATAACTTGTGTTTTAGAAAGAGTTGAGGTGTCCCACCTAGGGTGTCTACCCTTCTAACCTTATTACAATGAGCCTACATGTCACCCTGTGGGAATTGAACCCAGGTGAGAAGGATACCAATCATGCTGCCTAATCACTCAAGCTAAACCCATGTGATAGCATACACATTTTATGTTAGTCATCTTCTCATGAAAGCACGTTGAGCATCTAGACATAGAATCAAAGTCCTTGTGATTGTGATTGGGCTTATACATATAGTACAACTTGACAAGTAATTTGGAGTTTCATGTTTTGTAGAAAAATATTGATTCAATGAGTTTGGGTTTAGTGTTAGGAGTGAGGAGTTTTACATTCTAAGTTAAGGTATTTATTTTATAGATTTCATCTCGTAAGTTAAAGTAGTTGTAAGATATTTAGAGATGTAATTTAAACTCATGTATACATTATGAACTATATTATGAACCAAAGTCCACTTTTTTATTTTTTTAAGGTGTTTATTAACGATGAAGTTTCTCGATTTTTTCAACACTTTGAAATAGAATAATTAGAGGTTGAGATTTTCTATTATTTTAAGTTCTCCTTAAAATGGACAACATTTACAATATAAATTGTCATTAACATAATTTATAATAATAGCATTAACAATGATAATAATAACAATGACGATAATAACAATAATCAAAACTAAAAGCACCAAAGATCGTGCCCTTTTATACTCATGAATATTTGTCACTCTTTAATCGTTATAGATAAAACATAAATTATTTTAATCGTTAGAGATACTTGTCACTCTATTATTTTAAGTTCTCCTTAAAATGGACAACATTTACAATATAAATTGTCATTAACATAATTTATAATAATAGCATTAACAATGATAATAATAACAATGATGATAATAACAATAATCAAAAGTAAAAGCACCAAGGATCGTGCCCTTTTATACTCATGAATACTTGTCACTCTTTAATCGTTATAGATAAAACATCATGAATGGCTATAAAGACTTCATTATTATCATAAAAAATTTGACTACACACTTGTGTATTATTTTATATTAGTAAAAAATGTTTATTGCTTTTATTAGCCATTGGCAACACTTCGACATAAATTGGTTGGAGGTTGCATCTTTTCGACACTTCATGTTTTCCCTAAGGTGGATACCATTAATGAGGCCCATGGGCCTTTCTGGCATGTTGAGGTAGATCGTTTGGAGGTTAGGCCTTTCTAACACCTTGAGGTAAATCGACTTGGGGATGGGCATTTTTTACACTCTATGTTCTTCTTAAGGTGGATCCCATTTGAAGAGGTCCGTGGGACTTTCTGACACCTTGAGATAGAGGTCCATGGGCCTTATTAGCACCTTGAGGTAGATCAGTTGAGGGTTAGATTGTGATCTATTAGTGGATCCTATGGGCCTTTTCTGGAACTCCATGTTCTCTTAAAGGTGGATGTCATTAACAAGGCCCATGTGCCATTTCTACTCCTTAAGGTATATTCACTAAGGTTGGGCCTTTCCAATGCTTCATGTTCTTTTGAAATAGATATTATTGATGAGACCTATGAGCCCATCCGACACCTTCACATAAAGGGCCATGAACCTTTTTAGCTTCTCGAGGTAAAGCCATTATAAGTTGAGTTTTTCAACACTATACTTTCTCTTGAACATGGATACCATTGATGAGGTCCGTGAACATTTTTAACACCTTGAGGTAGATCATCTTAGAGTTAGGCCTTTTAGATGTCCACATTCTCCTTAATATACATATTATTGATGCGTCCATGAGCAGTTCAATACTTCACGTTTTTTGGGGGATGGATAACATTCACCAAACTCATAATTCTTTTCAATGACTTCTAGGTAGATTAATAAGAGAATTTGCATTTTTATCACTGCACATTGAGAGAAACTTCCAATGATTTCAACATTTTAGGTTGGAAGTCCATGGACCTTTTTGACACTTCGAAGTAGATAACATAATGGAAGCTATGATGAAACTTTTGACCTTTTGAATATTCTATGTAGAAGTTCATGGACCTTTTGAACACCTTAAAGTTTTCCGAAAAAAATCACCCAAAAAAAATCATTTCGTAGAACGTTTAGACTACTACCTTTAAAATAGAAGGAATAAGAAAACTACAATCTAAATCAATAATAAATTAGTAAAATTCCATGTACTAGATCCATAATAATAATAAAGATCGAGTAACTAAAACTACGATGTAAACTAATAATAAATTAGTAAAATTCCATGTATGTATTGGGTTACAATGTAAACTAATAATAAATTAGTAAAATTTCATGTATTAAGATTGGGGTCCAAATTAATACTAAATTATGTAGTTTAAACGTTTTACTTATAGTGATGAGTTCACTTTGACTACTCTATTAATTTGGGTTGACTTAAAAAATTTTGTAAAAAACTTAATGTGTAACATAATAAACTCAAAATTTTATTTTTTAATATGTAAAAAAAACTGAATTTTCTTACATTTCATTAGCTCATAACTTTATAGTGTTATTGCAGCCTTCACGTATTTCGAGATCAGAATTAACTCAATGACATGACAAACTGGGTAAGGGTAAGTTGAATTTATATTTTATATTTACATTTAATAATTTTATATTTATATTTAATAATTTATGGTCAAGTTTTATATTTATATTTAATATTTATATTTAATGACATGACAGACAGGAGGCAGTACGCGCAGCCTCCTGCCTTGTTTATTACATATTTCAGTTGTTGTTGAGATTGCATAATCCAAATGGTTTAAAGAGCGATGAAGAAATTTATGCAATTAAAATTGTAATTTAAGCAAATGAAAAATTGTCATTTCTCAAATTACATAGCCTAGCCGGATAATGATTACGAAAAAGGAAAAAAAAAACATAGAAGTTTTTAGACTTATTCATAACAAGTGATAAGATTCCATGTATCGGGTAGTAGTCCATTCATTCAATTGATGGGAGTTTGATCGACTCGTTCGAGCGCAAAACACATAAAAAGATTGGAGAGTTAAAAAATCATAACCTACCATCTTTTCGGGAGAAAAGTGCTCTTAAAACCACCTCCATCCATATGGATTTCGAAGTCACATCACCTCCATGAACAGTCCAGTAGCTGTTACGAATATTCCACACACAAACAACAGTCGCCCGGTTCATTGGATTCAAATTCATACCTACTTCTCAGAACCAGAAACAGAAAGATAAACTTACTGGTGCTTGGTGCTTGATCAGCGGAAATGGGCTTTCCGTGTTCCATCTTTTCTACAAATTTTTTTCGTGTCCAATGGGCTGTTGTGGCTCTTTTTCTCTGAAGGTGTATTCCGCATGGCTGATGCAGATCCCGGTCTCCCTAAAGGTATCTGCATATTGTGAAATGGGTTTTATTGCATAAAAATATGAATCAATCTATGCAAAATTTTCTTCAGTGAATCCTAAATTTTGATTTAGGCAAAATTTGCTTCAGCGAATCCTAAATTTTGTTTTATCTTCAGCCTAATGCCTTACCCATATCTGGATTTACATCCCCAGTTAANAAAAATATGAATCAATCTATGCAAAATTTTCTTCAGTGAATCCTAAATTTTGATTTAGGCAAAATTTGCTTCAGCGAATCCTAAATTTTGTTTTATCTTCAGCCTAATGCCTTACCCATATCTGGATTTACATCCCCAGTTAACCTAATAGCATGCCGGTCTTTCTATAATCATCCTTGGCACAGTCTAATTGCTGTGTTAATCATAGTTCAGTATTAATCAATCTGTGAAACATATTTATCAGGTTTCTTGCAGTATACCCATCTATAAATATCCACAGTTAGTCTCATATCATACCTAAATATGAATCTCCATCACCTGTCTGTATAATACGCCCATCTCTGAATATAAGCATGTACCGTTCTGTGATTATCCATTCTTACTCTAATGTCAGGGTCGGATACCTATATATGGATATCTATCCTCGGCCTAATATCATTCCCATCTGTGAATGCTATAGCCATCTGTGAATATCTATCCATGGTCTAATATCCCACCCATCTGTTGTTAATTTTCATAATTGCAGTGGTGGATGCTACACTTGGGTTTCCTAAGCAGGGTTCCATATGCAATAAACATCAAGGTATTCTGCACTATACCCATCTGTGATGATTATCTGTGCTTTGCAAAAAGCATTGCTATCTGTGATACTGCATTGGCATTGTTCTTCTGCCTGAAGTCACTATTTATGAAGGTGGTGTGCTGAAATCTGAAGTTTAGAGTGAAATGTTGCAGACTTGGATTTTAGTTTCTTTCATACTTTCAAATCGAAACATTTTTTCTTGCAGTTCTCGAGTCATTTTGATGACGCCCAAATCTGGCCTCTGATTGATGCTTTGGTTTTGTAAATTTTATAAGGGTCAAATTTAGGCATTTTATTATTGTTTTGCTGTAGTTTTTGTTCCTTATGTCAGGAATGATGGGATGAAGAGAGTATAGTGGCAAGGATGAATTTCTTGATAGGTTCGATGACTTTTTAGTGCTGTCACATGAAAGTAATCAAGCACTCTCTGAGCCACTACAAGGGAAGGAGTATAAAAATGTTTATTTTGAACTGGGGAAGCTCAGGCTGAATTGTAATTCCAGGTTTATTAGGCATCCATTTCTTCGCATATGGTTCGTATGATTTGGGAGGCATATTGAAAGAATTTTAACAGGAGGTCTAGTAAAAGAAGTTTAGCAGTTTAGAATTTTAACAGGAGGTTAGTAGGCATGGCATGGCCTACTTGTACTTGGAATTATTTCAAATGAGACATGCTAATTTGTTTGCAATTGTGATTATTTTATTGTTGGAAATTAATATAATTATATCATTTTAATTTTTTTGGAAATTTTTTTATTAAATTCTGAAACTTTGTTCCCAACTCTCATCTGATATTGGGATTGTTGTAATTCATATTAGTTTTCATGTTAAGTTATTTATTGTCTACTTTTATTTTTGTAAATATCATAATAGAAATCTAACATTTGATAGTATTTTTATTTTTGTGGATATCATAATAGAAGTCCAGCATTTGGTAGTGTTTTGCATTTGGTAGTATTACCTGGTCCATATTCATTGTAATGGCTTTAGTTGATGTATCAGTTTGGCAGAGTATTCATTGCAATGGTTTTAGTTGATGTATCAGTTTGACAGAGAATGGTTGTTGGTAACTCTGTGAAATCAAGGTTGAAAGGATTTTTATCCTTTTTAGTTGGTTTTTATTTTTATTTTTCTCTACCAAACTAGTGTCATCAAAGATAAGTGAGTAGGTATTTTGATTTTTTATCCTTTTTAGTGGGCTCACATTTTGTCATTCTAAAGATTATTTTTTTAATATTTTTGTTGGGAAGTTAATGTTGTTAGACCATGTTCTTGTGTCCATACCGCTTAACAATCTGATTCATATTTTGTAATTCCAAAGGATATTTTGTAATCTTGAAGTTGTGAAGTTAATGATATGAGACCATGTACTTGTGTTTTTACATTTTAATAACTTGATTATCCCCATAGCCACATAGGATGATGCAGAAGTCTTCCCTTTCTAACTTTGAAGAGTTAGAGGTTATGATTTTTAATTCACATGTGTGCCTTTTGAGAGAAAACACTTAACATTAAATTACCATTTGTGCCTTTTGAGAGAGAACACTTAACATTAAATTACCATTTATGCCTTTTGAGAGAGAACACTTAACATTAAATTACCATTCCTTGAGAACCCTCTCTATTATAAGCACAAACAATAACCTTAGAAATAACTATGATACAGGGTTGCAACCACTCCCATGCACTAAATCCAGACCTTCTCACCATATGTCTTACCAATTTCATCAGAAAACACTTAACATTAAATTACCATTTGTGCCTTTTGAGAGAGAACACTTAACATTAAATTACCATTCCTTGAGAACCCTCTCTATTATAAGCACAAACAATAACCTTAGAAATAACTATGATACAGGGTTGCAACCACTCCCTCACATGTGTGCCTTTTGAGAGAAAACACTTAACATTAAATTACCATTTGTGCCTTTTGAGAGAGAACACTTAACATTAAATTACCATTTATGCCTTTTGAGAGAGAACACTTAACATTAAATTACCATTCCTTGAGAACCCTCTCTATTATAAGCACAAACAATAACCTTAGAAATAACTATGATACAGGGTTGCAACCACTCCCATGCACTAAATCCAGACCTTCTCACCATATGTCTTACCAATTTCATCATAAGACACTTTCATTTGTGCCTTTTGAGAGAGAACACTTAACATTAAATTACCATTCCTTGAGAACCCTCTCTATCATAAGCACAAACAATAACCTTAGAAATAATTGTGATACAGGGTTGCAACCACTCCCATGCACTAAATCCAGACCTTCTCACCATATGTCTTACCAATTTCATCAGAAAACACTTAACATTAAATTACCATTTGTGCCTTTTGAGAGAGAACACTTAACATTAAATTACCATTCCTTGAGAACCCTCTCTATTATAAGCACAAACAATAACCTTAGAAATAACTATGATACAAGGTTGCAACCACTCCCATGCCACTCCCATGCACTAAATCCAAACCTTCTCACCATATGTCTTACCAATTTCATCAGAAAACACTTAACATTAAATTACCATTTGTGCCTTTTGAGAAAGAACACTTAACATTAAATTATCATTCATTGAGAACCCTCTCTATTATAAGCACAAACAATAACCTTAGAAATAACTATGATATAGGGTTGCAACCACTCCCATGCACTAAATCCAGACCTTCTTACCATATGTCTTACCAATTTCATCAGAAAACACTTAACATTAAATTACCATTTGTGCCTTTTGAGAGAGAACACTTAACACTAAATTACCATTCCTTGAGAACCCTCTCTATTATAAGCACAAACAATAACCTTAGAAATAACTATGATGCAGGGTTGCAACCACTCCCATGCACTAAATCCAGACCTTCTCACCATATGTCTTACCAATTTCATCAGTCTCGTTTGTAGTTTGTAGTTCGTCGGCCTTTACTTCGCTGTTAAGAGAGCAGATAACAATATGCTACCGCAAGAATAGTTTCATCAGTGCCTTTCCATCAAGGGCATTCTCCAAATGGTATTCTTGTACTCTTAACCTCGATTCTTTATAAATTGTTAGTCTGGCTTATACTTCTAATACTACTTCATAATAGTTTAGCAGGGCAAAACTACACATAATTGTCAATTTTTATCCATTTAAATTATATATATTTTTTAATTTAGTGTAACACATTCTCTATACTTTGCATACTTTGTGAGAATAACTTTTCTTTTTATTTTTATATTTTTAGTTTATAAATTTAAAATAAAAGCACCATTTCTTATACTTTCAGTGTTATATTTCTCTTTCTTCAACATGTTGTTATGAAAAATACGATTCAAATGATGTCCATGTCAAATCACAAACGGTTCTGCCAATGATATAATCTCTCAAATAACACTTATTATCCAACAATTCCCCACTATTATCACACAAGGCCCATGTATTACATAATGTGAAATGGTGTAGTGTTAAAATTATGGAATATTTTGTTGGTGTAAGATTTGTCAAGGTTTCTCCTTCATATTTTGTTGGTTTAAGATTTGTCAAGGTTTCTCCTTCAAAGTCTTACTGGTTAAAAGTGTTTTTTCTAATGGTTTTTGCCTCTCTTACTTGAAGTCAGAACCAGTGAAGCACATTTTGTGGGAATGTTTTTTTTGGAGATTTTGTTGGACTCAGGTTCAATCTTAATTAGCAAACATCATTCAGGGGCATTTGCATTGGCGGACAATTTATTTGGTGATTTCAAATATGTAACCCAAAATTCCTTGATTGGTATTTGACATCGTTTGAGAGTTTTCGCTTCCATTGCAAGTTTGTTTTTAATAATGAAGTTAGTTCTCAGTTAGTTTTTTGTCAATTATAAAAAGATGAGATACATATGCAACTCCTAACAATATGGGCATTACTAATTAAAAATGTCAAAGTATTAGATGTGACGATTTTAGTATTCTTAAAAAAAAGATATGATTTTCATTGTATATACCCTTCTGTCTTTTCCATATATTTTTAACTTCCTATATATAAAAAATAAAAAAATATAATTATAAAATAAAAATATAAAATATAAAAAATATAATTTAATATTATAACATGGTTTATTTTTTCCCCTAATTTTTTTTCCCTCCCAATTATCATTTTAACATGAATTCCAAGGTAGATTAGTATTCTTTTTTATCCTCTCAAATATCATTTTAACATGAATTCCACGATGGGAGTTACTCTTATCATCTTCAAATGTTCACTTTGTATTGCTTACCTGGGATTGTCGAGTGAAATGATTTTCTCTCGATACTTCAGTATTCTTGGTATCATATTAATTAAATATGACATAACTTTTTAACATTAACAACAATGATTAAAACTTTTGATAATCTTGAAAAAAAATACCTATTGCCTTTTTGGTTTTCTAGTTTTTTTCTCGTCAAACTTAAGTGTTATTTCGTTCTAAAAGTTTAATGATAGAATATTTCTATACAAAATCATATAAATAAATATTCAATAATTTATAATATTATATAAATAAACAATTACAAGTTAAATAATTTACATCATTGTCTTGGGATTTTGGAATTATAACTGTGTAGAAAGTTTGAAATTAATTGTTATCTATTAATTTTTAGGTTATAAAAAAAATAGATAAATTAGTTAAAACAAAAATAAAATGTTAGGAAAAAGTAAGAAAGTAACATTTGAAAGGATCAATCAGTTATCATTTAATAATAAGGCTATAAGAGTAGGATAGTTTGTTTGAAATAAAAGATAAAGCAATTATATATGTGTGTGTTAAAGGTTTAAACATTAGGACAAGGTAGTCTTAGAGAATAAAGAAAATAAAATAGTGGTTGGATAATGAAAGAGATTTTCAAGGAAAAAGTAAAGTAGGATGGTTAGAAAGCATTGATAATAAAGAATTGACTAATCAATTAAGGCTGATTAATAGTTCAAAGATAGATGATAATAAATATAACTATTAATTCAAAGATGAAATTATGAAGGTGGGGGTGGGATGAAATTATGAGGGTCGAACTAAGGATATAACATTTAACCAAACTTCACCCCGGCTCCAAGTAAGTCCTCTCTCTCTAAAGGTTAAAAGGGAAATCTCTAGGTACGTGTTTTTGGTTGTATTCCTATTTACATGGGTTTACTCAGCATAGGGGTACATAATATGTTTTACTCGTGTATTTCCGCTCACCCCTACACTCACCCTCATATATCTCCCCACTCTGACCCTCATAATATGTTTTACTCATATATCCCCCCCCCACCCTCATATATCTCCCCACCTCGACCCTCATAATATGTTTTACTCATATATTCCCCCGCACCCTCACTCTCATATATGAGGGTGTATATGAGGGTGGGTGTGGGGGGAAATATATGAGTAAAACATATTATGTGGGTGAGGGTGTATATGAGGGTGGGGGTGGGGGTAAATATATGAGTAAAACATAATATATGAGGATGAGGGTGGAGAGAAATATACGAGTAAAACATAATAGTGGGGTGGGGGGAAATATATGAGTAAAACATAATATATGAGGGTGAGGGGAT
>SNQJ01S0045915.1:22424-54384 GCA_010110895.2 Picea sitchensis
ATGACTAGAAAATAAAGTATATAGGCCTCAGGTAATCCTGGTTGTCTAAGTCAAAAGGTGGTGTTACATACACCCCACCTTCGAGAAACATGTTCTTGAGGTGGTCAAAATAGTGAGGGATAGTCTCGTCGTAGTGTCTCGGCATCTTCCCAAGTAGTAGATCCTGGACTATACTTGTCCCACTGGACCTTAACTTGGTCTACCAAACGGTTCTTGAGCTTTCAGACTCTACGGTCCAATATGCGTAACGGTTCTACCATGAGGGTTCCCATGTCCGATACCTGCAATTCCTTCCAATTTAGTTTATGTGATTCATCAGCAACATAATGATGTAAAATAGATACATGAAATACATTATGAGTTTTATGCAAGTGGGGTGGCAGTACAAGACGATATGCAACGGGTCCAATTTTCTCTTGGATTCTGAATGGTCCTATAAATCGAGGTGACAACTTTGTCCCCTTCCCGAACCGTATGGTACTCTTATTAGGCCTGATACAAATGAAAACCTGGTCTCCCACTTCATAACTTCGGTCGGTCCTATGTGCATCCACATAACTTTTCTGCCTATCCCGTGCTTCCTTTAGTCTCTGCCTAATCTGAATCACTTGTTCCTCCATTTATTGAATCAATTCTGGCCCAACTGTTACTCGGTCTTCTAGTCTATCCCAACTCAATGGCATTCTGCATGGCCTCCCATACAAAGCTTCGTAGGGTGGCATTCCGATGGAGCTATGATAATTGTTATTGTAGGCAAACTCTACCAAAGGTAGGTACTTCTCCCACTGGGTTTGCTTATCCATTACATACATCCTAAGCATGTCTTCCATGACTTGATTTACTCTCTCAGTCTTCCCATATGTTTCAGGATGATAAGTTGTGCTTAAGTTCAACTGAGTCCCCAACGCTAACTGTAAACTTGTCCAAAACCTAGAAGTGAAACTGGAGTCCCTATCTGAAATGATCTTCTTAGGTATCCCATGCAAATGGATAACCTCAGTTACAAACACACGTGCCACATCAGTGACATCGTAAGTGTCTCTAACCGAAATGAAATGAGCACTCTTGGTTAACTTATCCACTATCACAAGAATGGAATTGTGTCTATGAGATGTGAGCAGCAACCCCACAACAAAATCCATAGAGATGACTTCCCATTTGGACATAGGAACATCATGTGGTTGTAGGAGGCCTGCCGGGTGATGGTGGTCTGCTTTCACTTGTTTACACTCCAGGCATTTGGCGACGAAATAGACTACATCACGCTTCATGCCTACCCAAAAGAAGAGCTTCCTCATATCTTCGTACATCTTCTTCACACCTGAATGCGCACAATAAAGTGCTCTATAGGCTTCCTTCACTATGATGCTTCGAATATCCCCATTCTCAGGGATGTACATCCTTCCTCGATATCTTAACAGTGTGTCTGTTTCCAGACTATATCCTTCATACTTTGGGTCTAACTCCCTCCTGCTCTGGAGATTTGAAGTAACCTTTAAATATCAATTGTCCCCTGGGAGTTGTGTCAACACATGTTCCCTCATATTGACCTTTAAGGTTACCAAGGAGAAGATACGTGGTCTCCTACTCAAGGCATCTGCAACCACATTTTCCTTTCTCTTGATGTATGAAATACTAAAGTCATACTCACTCATAAACTCACTCCATCGCCTTTGCTTGGCATTCATATCTCTTTGAGTGAAGAGATGTTTTAAACTTTGATGGTTCGTTTTAAGCTCAAAGTTTCGCCCCACAAGATAGTGCCTCCAAATTTTCAGAGCTAGAATTACAACTGCTAACTCTAAATCATGAGTCGCGTATAACTCTTCATGTTTCTTCAACTTCCTTGATGCATAGGCTATCACTCCTCCATCCTGCATTAGCAAGGCCCCCAACCCTTGCTTCGAGGCATCCGTGCAGACTGTGAAGTCCTTTTCCATATCCGGCACTCGTAGAATTGCCGCACTAGTTAGTAACCTCTTAATCTCAATGAAATCACTATCACATTCTTTTGTCCATTCATACCTGACCCCCTTATGCTACAAGGTGGTGATGGGTTTCGCTATTTTGGAGAATCCTTCCACAAATCTCCGATAATATCCTGCTAGCCCCATGAAGCTTCTCACCTCATGGGCATTTTTCGACACTGGCCACTCCATAATGGCCTTTACCTTTTCTGGGTCCACAGAGATTCCTTTGCCGGAAATGATATGACCTAAATAGTGAATCTCTTTCTGGAAGAAGGAACACTTCGACAGCTTCCCATACAATTTGTTCTCTCTAAGGCGGGACAACACTATTCGCAAGTGTTCGTCATGTTCTCTTTCATTCTTGGAATAGATGAGGATGTCATCTAGAAAAACTTGTACAAATCGATCTAAGTACTTCTGCAATACATCGTTCATGAGGCTCATGAATACTGTTGGCGCATTGGTCAATACGAAAGGTACTACAACAAACTTGTAATGTCCAAACCAAGTTCGAAAGACAGTCTTTTGGATATCACCTTCCTTAATCCTTAACTGATGATACCCTGATCACAAATCAATCTTTGAGAATACTGCTGCTCCTTTCATCTGATCGAAAAGGTCATCTATTCGCGGCATTGGGTACTTATTTTTCACTATAGCACGGTTCAAGTCCCTGTAGTCTATACACAGTCATAAGGATCCGTCCTTCTTCTTTACAAAAATTATCGGCGCACCCCAAGGTGAAACACTGGGCCTTATTAGCCCTAATTCCAGTAACTCTTTCAACTACATTTGCAATTCACAAAGTTTCGGCGCTGTCATCCGATAAGGAGTCTTGGAGATTGGTTCTGCACCAGGTTTTAGCTCAATAGTAAAATCAAGCTCCCTCTCAGGAGGTAACCTTGGTAACTCATTTGGAAAAACATCCTGAAATTCTGACAATATCGGGTACTGATCCAATGAGGGTCCCTTCCTTTCATTCACTTCTTCCACTACATAAAGTCGACACCCTTGCCTCAAGCATCGCTTAAACTTCATAGTTGATATAAAACGTAACGACACTTTTCTCTGTACACCCTGGATCTCTACTGGTCTTCCTTCATCATCGACACAAAGCACCCCCTTTGCGAAACAATCTACCAAAGCTCGATGAGCTACTAACCAATCCATTCCAATGATTAGGTCATATGCTCTGACAACAGTGATGTATACCTTCAACCTGGTAGTACACACTCCCAGGTCTACTATACAATTATCGAAACTAGGTCCTACTACTTGTTTTTCCCCCGAAGCCATCTCGACTTGTTTAAAGTCATCGTGCTCGTAGGCTACCAACCCACTCTTTTCTAATGCAGATGGTGAAATGAAACTATCTGTCGCACCAGAATCAAACAAAATCTTGACATTGATATGATTTAGCGTACCTGATGACTCCACCACCGTGGATTGATGTTTGGCCTGGCAGTTATTAACCACTGCGTAAATCTGGTGGTTGTTACTTTCTCTCCCCATCGGTGCCTTTCCTTCTCTATGCACGAACCCTGATTGTAACTCTGGGCAGTCACGCTGGTAATGGGGTCCTCCGCACCCCCAACAGGTAACACGAGATTGAACCTATGCATTGTTATGTGTCTATCTCTAAAATGAGTTCCTTCCCCTAGAACCCCTGCCCCTACTAGATGTTCCCTGAGATGGTCGTGGACCTATCTGCACTATTGGCGATGAATGAGATGTTGCACTCACTGCCATTGAAATCCCTGCAGCTACTGTCCTTGGCGCGACTCTGTTACCATATGGCGGTGGCCTTGAGCCCCCTCCCCTAGGAAATGTCCTCGGGGCCTTTCCTACAAATCCCGGGCGATGCGGAAATGTCGGTCTTGTACCCCAAGTTAAGCTCATATGTTCTTCCGCATAATGCGCATTTTCCACCGCCTCCACTACTGAAGACGGTTTCCACATCCGCACCATAGCTCTTATCTTAGGGTTCAACCCATAGACGAAGCGCTCTACCTGTCGTTGGTCATTATCCATATACGAAACATATTTGACCAGTTCCATAAATCTGATCTCATATTCTTCTACAGTTCGGTTTCCGTGTACTAAGGCATGAAATGCCCCTACCTGTTGTTCCTCGTAGTATGTTGGTAGATATTTCCTTCGGAACCTCTCCTCGAAAAGTTCCCAAGATAATGTGTTTGGGGTAAGGTGCAATTGTCTTTCCAGGTTTCCCCACCAGTTCAAGGCGTCGTCTCTTAACTGAAAAATTGTGATCTTCACCTTTGAGTTGGACGCATAGTCCCTTAAGGCAAAACACCTTTTCATGCCTTCCAACCATGCTTCTGCGCGTTCACTGGCGCGAACCCCGGAAAACTTTGGAAGTTTGATCTTCTGCAATTCTCACGTGATGTCCTCAGGTCGAGGTCCTCCCCCTGAATCCCTTGATGCTTCTGGATTACCCATTCTAGACGGTGGGTGTTCCACTTCAGTCCTTGCCGATTGTCACCCCTTTAAAGTCTCGTTAATGGCTTCCAACGAGCACAGGATGAGGGCTAGTTCGGGCGAGATGGTGGTGGCACTGGCGGTGGTGGTGGTGCTTGCCACGAAGTTCCCCTACCTCGACTCCTTCGAGTCCTGACCATCCTGTATGCTTTAACCTTCATCACCCCAAAGTTATCAGGGTGAGTTCAAGGACGTTTCAAATTGGTGCTACTTAAACTTAGAAACAGGGTTAGGCGTAAGTTTTCTTTACTTGTATGTAAACAGACATTACTCCATTAGGGGATTGGCTAGGTTAGGGTTAGGATTAAGTGTCTAAGCTTGATTTCTTCGCCCCTATGAAAAAATTATTGGTTCCCTTGCCCTATAGCTACGCTAGCCTTGCGCCATACTCGCCACTTCCTAGGCTTACTCTCCTAGTGCATATGCCGCCTCCTTCCCGCTTGTCCTAGTCTAAGCCCTTTTAACTTTTCTCTTACAACTTGATTAAAGTAACTTCCGACCTTATGTTTATTAATTTACGCCGAAAGGTGTACATCTATTGACAATGGGCACAATTAATGATCTTTTAATCTTATTTAACCTTAAACCCTTATCTGATGGCTATGCATTGAAGATGCTGGCATATTCTTAGTCGTCTTCCAAAATCAATGGGTTAGATTTATTATTCATAACTTTCTTGCATTTATCAAGGCATCCGTTAACATGTTTACTTTTTAACATTTACCTAATCACATTAAAAAAAATTGTTGTAAGGATATATAATTACCACTTTTAAATGATTAAATAGGATTAAGTCGTGGCATCTAAATAATTGTCCACAACTCCCAGCCACGTTTCGACGTTCACCAGTGCTATGTACCTTTCGGTGTTAACCAACCGCTAGCCACTTTGCGGCTGTGCTAGTTTATTAAAAACTAATAATCTAGACTAAACTTAATCCTAAGCTTCAATCGCCTTAATCAACACACATACATTTTTTTTTCAAGGCACATACATGGTGCGTCGGTGTTTGGTTGTTCCTTAAGGCTTAGGTAGTGGGTGGTCGCGGGTTCAAAACCCATTAATTAAGTGAATTTTTATTTTTTTTAGTAAGCTTATCATATATTATTAAATTTAAATAATTTAAATAATTATGAGTTTTAATTTAATTTAATATAAGGTAATTAATTTAATTTAAATAATTTAAATTTTAGTAATAGTATTAATATTTTAAATATAATTTAAAATCAAACATTTAAAAAAAACCTTAATAATTGAAACCTTACATTGAATTTAAATTGAAACCTTAATAATTTAACCAAAATAAAAAAATAAAAATAAATAAAAAACAAATTTAACGTGGGCAGCGGGTCCTCGCATGAGGCCCACGTGCCCACTTATTCTTACAAAACCCTACACCTGTCTCCTTGAACCCTACGCGTCCTTCAAACCTAACACCCCATCACTGCCACCTCTCTCCCTATGCAAATGCGCCCTCGGCTTCTCCCTCTCTGCTACAGTGGTGGAGTTCTGGTAATGGCCGCGAGCTCCTCCCCCTTGGAAATGCGTTGAGCAATGGGTTTAGTGATTGTTTGTTGCGTTCTTTGCTCCATCGAGCTTGCTCCTCAATATAACCTGCTGCAACGAATTCTACTCATGAAAATGGAGTTTTGGGGAGAGTCGCGAGTTGGCTGGTTTTTCATTTTGTTCTTCTGGAAAATTTTAGTCGTTCGTTGTATAATTGTTTTCTTCGCTGCATGGATTCTGTCATTCGACTCTAAACCTCTCGAGCTCGAGTGCAGATTCAGCTTTAGAAATGTGTGTTTGCTCCATTTTATTTCATTTGAGCCCCTTTTTCTTCAAATATTTTTTTTTTCGTCTCTTGTTTTACGATTCTCTTCAAACTTCTCAAGATATATTTCCGAAAAATTTGTCGTTCATTTTTGTTTCGTTTTGCTGGTTTTGGTAAAAAAAAAAATTAATCCCCTCGGAGAAAAATTTAGCTATTAGTCGTGAAATTTGTGCAAACATGTTGCTTTAGCCCTTGTCCATGGTATTTTTTTAAACTGTATTCAAAGTTAAAAGAAATTAATGCCTTTCTGTAGCTAGGGTCTCAGCTATATTCCATTTTTTCTCTTAATGTGCAGAGGATCAGTATTTATCCCTAGTGCTAGGGGCTTCAGCTGCGGGTTGACGTCATATATAATTATTTTTTTCACCTAATAGTTCAAACTCTACGCGTCCCACGATAGTTTGAACCGAGGTTTTCTAATGCTTTGAAATTTTGTTCATACAACAAGTCTTATGATTTTGGTGATACTGCTAAAATGATGTGTTTTTCTTTTCAACTGGCTTTTTGGGGGGTTTTAGAGGTCTCTTGTTTTCTATTAAGTCTAAAATATGATTTTTGGTAATACCCCTAAAATAGAATTATATGGCTCTATTTTCAACTGGCATTTTTAGGTACAGAGATTGTGAACGGTTGATTGATCACCAGGAGGACTTTGATTGTGAATTGGACTGGAATAAGCCTTAGCCTCATTGGGTAGTCCAATTGGTTGGATCCCTGCTGTTAAGACTTTGGCCCTCTGTTATGACTTTGGCTCTCTGTTACAAGGTCGTGGGTTCAACTTTATGTCAATATTTTGGCCCTCTGTTACGAGGTTGTGGGTTCAACTCTATGTCGCCTCGTTGGGTAGTCTAGTTGGATGGATCCCCACTGTCAAGACTTTGGCCCTCTGTTACGAGGTCATGGGTTCAACTCTATGTTGAGGTTAGGGGTCGGCTTTTGACTACCTGAATCATGCATAATCATTAGAAGATAAAATAAGCCTTAGGATCCATGCACACGCAGCTTGAAAAGAAAGTATGAAGGTTCACGTTGTACGGGGACGACATAATTTAAAACAGAGTCCATGTGTCGAAGAATCCTTCCACATATCTATCTAAAGCTTCGGGGAAAACCCCAGACCATTGAATAAATTCATGGCCATTGAATTAATGATATAGACTAAGAGTCTTCGACTCTGCATTCGTGGCTCAAACCTACAACGTTCGATTTAAGCAGATAGGCCCACTGACTATTCTCCTTATTCATCGAATTCTCGGAGTAACCAGGCCTGTAACGGAAGAAATTAGTCATGTTCCCTAATTTTATTTACTTCTGAATCACATCAAAAGAGGAAAGAAGCTCATTATTGGTGTTACTGCTGTGTCTTCCTATTTTTTATCAAGTCGTGGGTGGTTTGTAGGCTAGAAGACGCGCATGTGAAATCAATTTATGTAGCCTTCTCTATTTTGAGTGTGTTGAAATCAATTTCTTTTCTTGTTCTACTTGTGTGCATGTGTTAGTATTAGCGCTAGATTTTGATCTTTCTACGTTGAAACTGAGCTACTACTTATACTTGCTTTTAAAGTATTGAGTTTTCCATTTTTCGCTTTTATTATTCAGATATCTAATTTCACTATATGCATACTTTTACTTACTGCAATTGTTTTTAACGAAGTACAACGATTAGATGAGCGCTTCTTTGCAAACTTGATATAAGAATCCACAGAGCATATTTGATATTTTAACGGGGAATTGTTGATTTTGGCTTCTTTGTTTAGATTTTATCCATACTTGTAACAGCCCTAGTAGTTAAAATTCGTGTTAAAATTCGTATTGCATTTATTTATTTATTTTTATTTTTATTAAAATTTATGTGTTTTGTTTGCATGTTAAGCGTGGTTGGAGTTAGAGCTTGGAGTTTTTTCCCTTAGGGCTCAAATTTATCAAATTTTTGGGTGGGTACAATTCCATTACTAAATCGGGTAGGCGGGTAGGTAGGTAGGTAGGCCGTTGGTTCCAGATTTTGAACCAGGAGCTCTGATACCATTTGTAGTGGCCAATTTAAATAACATCAATTAATTCTACAACATAACAGTAAAATTCAATAATTCCTTTATATTGAGAAAATTTGCATATAGATTTATCAACAAATAATAAATTTTATAGCAAAACAAAACAAATACACAATTTAAATACCTGGGTCTGATGCTAACCCTCTGTTTGTTCGCTTGCCTTGTTGACCGCTGCTGAACTGGGTAAACACTGCCCAAACCTACTATCCTCCCTGCCAACTAGGACAACTACCTAGCTCCAGGATATCATATGGATATCCTGGCCCCCATGCCCAAAATCTCCAGCAAACCAGTGCCCCTGTACTAAACCTTCCCACTCCCGAACTCAACTCCTCTCTGCAAATCCAAGAGAGACCCAAAAATCCATCCCCCAAAATCTCACGTCGAATGATCCTGCCCTTCGTAAACCTCCTTCCCCTCCATATCCTTCCTTCACCACCTCATGCATTTACTTCCTTACCTACTCCTAGTTAATGCCCCTTATCATTTCCTTTATTATTTTATCCTCTCGTAATTAATATGTTATCGCTTTCCGTGTACGTAACCTTTTAATTTAAACAATATAACTTATTAATCTTTTAAATTTAATACTCATGTTATTAAATGTAATAGGTAGTTAATTAATTAATTAATTAATCAAAATTATAACCTTTAATTAATTAATAACTACTTAATTAATATCATTAGATCAATCTTTGTTTAGCTATTAACATGGTAGGCAAAATTAATTACCTAATAAATCTTTTACTTAATAATCCCTAAGTATATATTCTACTAGGACTGTTACATTATTGATCCTCATTGCATTTGTCTCTTGGGAGATGCCGGAGGGAGCGATATTCCCTAAATTCGAACCATCAGAGCCATTGGTCGCAAGGTTCACCACCTTGTCCCATGCATACTACCTACAATGGAAGTCAAATGCGGTGTCCCATGCATACTACCTACAACTCACGTGCGCCATTGAATCATTCCCCCGAATGACCCGAACACCTTGCCTACATACAAGCCACTAGAAAAGTTCCATG
Source organism: Picea sitchensis (assembly GCA_010110895.2). Lineage (NCBI taxonomy): Eukaryota > Viridiplantae > Streptophyta > Pinopsida > Pinales > Pinaceae > Picea > Picea sitchensis. The sequence goes on from SNQJ01S0045915.1 coordinate 31,804, forward strand.
CAGACCGGCATTTCATCTACATCACTACATGCAGGGACGAAATCAAGGAGGAGTTGCAGTCCTACTACAAATTAACTGATGAAGACATGGAGGAGATAACCAAGGAATGGCCAGTTGAATTCCTTGTACCGGTTGAAGCTACAGTACTCTTTGACCCCGACATCATTGGAAGTCCTTTGGTCACCTGGGTTGAGTATTATGGACAAAGTAGCACAAAGAAAAATAAGAAGAAGGACGAAGTGCAGGACATAAACATTGAGGAGAAGGACAGTGCATCAGAGGAAACTACGCCTAACTCACCTGAAGAAGGATGAGGTGATGAAGTAAACAAAAATGAAGAAGGGGAAGAAGACAAGCAAGAAAAGGGAGAAGTAACACCACCAAATGACCCCCTTACAGAGGTCGAGACATCAAAGAAAAGGAAGGTTTCTCCATAGAAACCCTCAGCGTGGAAGAAGACCCGAGCCAATGAGCCTCAGTCATAGAATGTGCTCACAGTGGATGATATCCAGCTCATCATCACAACTATAGAAGACACCTGAGAGGATATCCTACAAAGAAAAGAAGAAAATCAAGAAACTCTATATGACGGAATAGAGAAGGAGCTTAAAGACATCTAGAAAGCTATCTAGTCGTGTCGTGCAGTGTCTAATGCGCCATCTTTAACATAGAGTGTCGAATTGGGGGATGAGCCCACCCAATTACGAAGATTAGCATATGCTACCGAGGCTCGACTTCGTCGAATCCAAGAAGAAAAGGAGGAAGCCCTAAAACACATTTGAATTGTGCAGCAAGAGAAAGATGACATTAAAGAAAAGTTTGAGGAGGGCAGAGAGACACTCCAGAAATTAAAATACCAACTGCTTGCAGAACAGATTGGGGTTCGAGAGGTAGTAACTAGAGCACTTCACTCTGTGTCGGGCTTGGAACAGATGTAAGAAGAGACAACTGAGAGCTAAGTAGGGAAGCTCACTTAGGCCATTCAACAACTTCAAGCAAGAGTAGGAGAGTTAGAAATTCAGGCAATACTGAGCACCCTACAAGAAGTGAGAGATCAAAGGGAAGAAACTTCCATGAGCGTAGTAGAAATAATCAGGGTGTTGCCTTGAGAATGCAAGAAACTAAGTGAACGAAGTGTGTAGACTTACGAGAACCTTGAAGAAGACCCGGAACTGAGGACATTGGAGGCACAACTCGAGGAGGTGAAGAAATAGGCGTCGATTATGCAAGTGCAGATGAAGATGCTTCCTACAGTGGAGAAGATGAAGAGGTCACAGGATCAATGCATAGTCCAGTAGCAGGTCACTTCCATCTATAGTAGAGTTATGGATGTGACACAGAGACTTTATCCAGTGTGGTACGAATCCTGCACACTTTTTGAAGAGATCGAGGGACAAGCCTCACAATTGGAACATGTGGTCACAATAGTAGAACAATGCCTGGAAGGGCCTATCACTAAGCAAGTAATTCAGGAGTTTGTCGATCAGGAGGCTCTGGCGAAGCAACAAGTCGAGGTAGCTTGATCTAAGATCAAGGTATTCGAAGCGGTATTGCCCAGATCATAGTGAGTTGGGGCAAGTCACAGGTGAGTGTTGAGGGCATGTTGTCCCTTATCTAAGTTTTGAGAGGGCCTTGGTCGTGTTTGACCATTTTTGGGACTTCGACAGGCTGATCGAAGACAGAGCACCCAAGTAAAGCGAAGATCATGAGATCTCACCCAGTTTGTGGGATTTTGGGGATATTATGGTTTATGTAACAGGTATGGGATGTCATCCCATGGGTTTACCCATGCTTAATACTCTTTTGTAATGTATAAATAAGTAGCTAAGCGATGTAATAAGTACTTCTAATCATCTTAGTGAAAGAACCTATGAAGGTTGCTAGGTGTGAGTAGTTGTGAAATATTTGTGCATATTGTATGTTGAGACTTGCAGAGTTAAGTGCAAGTGATTGTAAGAGGCTTTGTGTCTTGACCTAACTCGGGGAAGGAGTATCTAGCGAGGTGCATAGATCTCCTATCCTTGCAGAGTAAGCTCTGTGGATTTGTGCACAGGACTATAAGAAGCTTGAAGACTAATAAGAAGAGAAGAATATTGGTGGACATAGCTCCATACTGGGGTGAACCACTTATATCATGTGTCAATGTGCTTTGTGCAATGTTGTTTATGGATTTTATGTATTTATTTTCTTAGTCTTCATGCATGATAGGTAGATCCATTGATGGTTGGTGATTTACATATGAATGAATGTTAGATCGAATTCGATGCTATGTGATAAATGGTTAGATGTTCTTAATATTGATTACTACTGTGTTGATCTATAACTAGGGTTAATATGCAATGTGAATAAGAATCATAACTTAGTGCATATTGTGAGCTAAGTGTTTTTTTAAGTGTCGTGATCACATATCGGTGTCCCATCTAGGTTGTAGACACTTGCATCCTACAACCCCCCATGCATGTACCTCGGGTGAGACTTCATATGCTTCACAGGTATTTCCAAAAGGGATGGTAGTTAAGGTTTTGTTGGTGCGTTGTTGAAGCGTTGAACCCTAGGTCTTCCCCTGTGCCAACAAATGGTTCGGTTGCTGGGACCTGAATCTGTGATTGTTGGGAACTGAAGAAAAGAGAAATCTATGTGTGTAGATTTGTTGAGGTGGTACGCAGTAGCCTACTTGACTTGTGAAGCTTTGTGCTAAGAAAGGAACCAAATCTGAAGAAAAGAGGTAAGATATTAAATCTTTGTGCTATTGTAAAGGTAAGATAAGTGGAAATTTTTTCTTTGAAAGTATGAATCTAGGTATGATTGACAGATTTTGTCCTAGTCTAAAAACTAGGGCACAACTAGAAGAAAGAAGATTTGATCTGAATAAATTTGATAGAGATAGTGAAAGATATGTTAGTCCTATGCATAGAAAGAACTTTTGGACTAACAAGTGGTTGCAGGACCTTAGAAAGAATTTTTCCAGATTTCAGATCCATCACTGTGATCCTAGTGGGAAGTACAGGAAAGGTTGGGGATCGTTTAAGAGAAAGAGAGGATTGATATTGTGTTATAACTGCAGAAGACCGGGACAGAAGGAAAGAGAGTTAGTTGTTGAGGTTGAAAGAACACAAGAAGGATTAAAGAACCTATCCAAGCACGAGAAAAGAGAACCCACCCCGAAAATAGTAAGAGAAGAGGTATTACACTCAAACCTTTGGAAAGACCCTCAGCAGTGCGAAGTGACTATGCTAAGTGAATATAAGAATAAGAATAGAAAGAGGAATCCTGAGACCCAGATCACAAGAAAGAAGGAAAGAAAGCTTAGTAAGAAGAAAGAAAAGTTAGAAAAACTATAGGAAACTCCAAAGAAGACTTCACAGAAGGCATGCTTATAGAACTTGAGCTTCGCTGGAATAGTAGAACAATGCAGAATGGAAATTCACCTCAATGAAGCTAGATGACCGTTGGAGGCATCCCGACCGTTAAAATGACGCTCTAGAATGGATAGAAATACAGTTATTGCCATAAATATCGTCATTGGACAATTGGGACCATGCCACAATGGATGGAATCATATTGATTGAGGTGTTCCTACACGTTGGAGGAGTCTGTTACATCATTTCTTATTTATCCCATCGGACGTTGCACCGGGACCACTTTTTGCAAAATGTGATTATTTGAGCTAAAAAAGAACCGATTTCTATCGCGTTGTGCTTTTGAGACCTCGCCACCCATTTTTATTACCTTATTTTTCTATTCTCCTACCCGATCAAGTTGATTACGAGTGTGAATGTCGAGTGACCAAAGCGTGCTAGAGAAGTCGGTAGAGGAGATCCTGATCGACCTGATGGCTGAGAAGGTCATGTCAGTAGGAATACAGGCATCTTCAATGGGTGGATTTCAAGCATCCCCCTCAACTACACAGTGATCTTTCCGAACCTTTACCGAGAAAAGAAGCAAGCACCGCGATGATCTGGCAATTGCAAAGCAGATCCCGTCGGTCTTGCTTGACTACATCCCACCTTTGGCCAGCATGGTTAGTCATGATAGCGTCCTACGTGACTTCAAGTACACTCTCATCACTGCATACCTCCCAAAGGGGATATGAGTAGTTGGACCGCAGTTGGGACTGATCCCAGCTCTCAATATTAACGATTTTAACCTAGGAGACCAAAAGAACTATGTGATGCTCACACTGCATAGGTACCTAACAAAGATGACTGGGAAGAAGCCCAAGATATTTCCCCAGCCATGGATCAAGGAGATTGCAATATCGATGATCCTTAATGTCATGAAGATCCCCCACTTCGGCAGACATCAGGAGGTTAACACGTGCATTAAACTCCTCCTGTTGTGCTACCATGGAGGCTAACTCTAGTTGGATAGGCGTCTGACTATGGATCTGGCATTGATCTAACTCATTACTGGTTTGAGCATGTAAGGACCAGACCCTCACCAATTCTACCTAGGAAAGAAATCAGATTACTCCTTGCCTCAACGCATCAATGAGGCCTATGGTGATGTGGAGAAGGGGAAGCGAGGCTACAAGGTAGCCTCCATCTAGGATGGCGCAATGTGCCTATCTTGTCATTTAATCTCTAGCAAGATCATCAGAAAGAACCGGCCAACACAAGTCATGGGGTTCATTGTGGACCTCACAGGGAAGTGTGTCGAAGGGATGCAGATGAACTAGGTGAGCTACCTTGTCAACGAGTTGGAGAAGGATTGTCGTGAAGTGCATTACCAATGCTACGAGTTTCACTTTAGTTGGTTGTTTATCCTCATTGCATTTGTCGCTTGGGAGATGCAGGAGGGAGAGACATTCCCTGAAGTAGAACCATCAAGTCGATTGGTTGTAAGGTTCACCACCTTGTGGTATATGATTGACATAGAAAAGCAATGGCACTCAAATACGGTGTTCCACGCATACTACCTACAACTCATGCATGCCATTGAATCATTCCCCTGAATGACCCTGAACACCTTGCATACGTACATGCCACTAGCGAAGTTTTGTGCAGACCATCATTTCCTCTACATCGCTATGTGCAGGGACGAAAGCAAGGAGGAGTTTCAATCCTACTACAAATTAACTAATGAAGACATGGAGGATATAATCAAGGAATGTCCAGCCGAATTCATTGTACCGAACGAGGCTGCAGAACTCTCCGACCCCGACATCATCATAAGTTCTTTGGTCACTCAGGATGTGTATGATGGACAGAGAAACACAAAGAAAAATAAGAAGAAGGACGAAGTGTAGGACATAGACAGTGAGGAGAAGGACAGTGCATCAGAGGAAACTACGCCTGACTCACCTGAAGGAGGAGGAGGTGTCTAAGTAAACCAAAAGGAAGAAGGGGATGAAGACAAGCAATAAAAGGGTGAAGTAACACCGCCAAATGACCCCCTTACAAAGGCTGAGACATCAAATAAAAGGAAGGTTTCTCCGCAGAAACCCTCAGCATGGAAGAAGACCTGACCCAATAATCCTCAGTCGCAGAATGTGAAAACAGTGGATGATATCCAACTCATCATCACAGCTATAGAATACGCCTTAGATGATATTTTACAAAGACAAGAAGCAAAGAAATAAAATCTATATGAAAGAATAGAGAAGGAGCTCAAAGACATCCAGAAAGCTATCTAGTGGAGCCACATAGTGTCTATTGCACCATCTTCAACAGAGAATGTAGAATTGGGGGATGAGCCCACCCAATTATGTAGATTATCAGATGCTGCTGAGGCTCAACTTCGTTGAGTCCAAGAAGAAAAGGAGGAGGCCCTAGAACAACATCGAATTGTGCATCAAGAGAAAGATGACATTAGTGAAAAGTTTGAGAAGGACAGAGAGACAATCTAGAAAGAAAAAGACTAGATTCTCACAGAGTAGATTGGGGTTCGAGAGGTAGTAACTAGAGGACTTCACTCTATGTCGGTATTGGCACAGATGGAAGAAGAAACAACTGAGAGCCAAGTAGGGAATCTCGTTGAGGCCATTCAACAACTTCAAGCAAGAGTAGTAGAGTTAGAACTTCAGGCAATACCGAGAACCCCACAAGTAGTGAGAGATCAAAGGGAAGAAACTGCCAGGAGCGCAGTAGAAAGAATCAAGGTGTTGGCTTCAAAATGCAAGAAACTAAGTGACCAAATTGTGAAGACTTATGAGGGCCTTATAGAAGAACTGGAACTGAGGACATTGGAGGCACAAATCTAGGAGGCAAAGCAATAGGCGTCGACTTTGCAAGCACAAATGAAGCTACTTATTGCAGTGGATAAGATGAAGAGGTCCCAGGAGCAATGCTCAGTCCAATAGTAGGTCACTACCATCTAGAGAAGAGTTATGGAGGTGACACAGAGACTTCATTCGGTGCAATACGAAGCCTACACACTTTTTGAAGAGATCGAGGGACAAGGCTCACAGTTGGAACAAGTGGTTGCAATAGTAGAATAGCGCCTGGAAGGGCCTGCCACTGAACAAGTAATTTAGGAGTTCACCGAGAAGGAGGCTATGGAGAAGTAGCAAGTCAAGGAAGCTAGATCTAAGCTAGAGGCCTACAAAGCAATATTTCCTAGATCAAAGTGACTTGGGACGAGTCACAGGTGAGTGTTGGGGGCCTAGAGGGTGAAGTAATGTTCCAATTGGGTGACCCATTCTTAGGGTTCAAAACCATCAAACTATTTTAGGTCCACCTTAGGAGAATGATGCCAAGTGTTATTATACATTGCTCTATTTTTGTGTTGAACCAAAGACTGTTGTGGGTGGATAAATAGCATTGAGTTATAAGTTTCTTCCTAGTGTGTCTCAATGTATTTTAAATTCTAGTGGTGTTCTTCTGGTATGCCCCGAGATAGCATACTCGTCAACTTCCAATCAACATGTTTTCAAAGTTGGCTAGGTTCTTGGTCAAATTTTCATATGGATTCTTAGTAAACTTATCATCCAATCCATTTATGTTCTCCTAGTGTTTCTTAAGCTGATATTCCATGTATTCCAACTTTCCTATAGTAAAGAGTTTTTTCATGTTGTCCAGGAAAGTATGAGGTGGTTTATAGGTATTATCCTTCATGGGTGATCTCACTAGAAAAAGCTACTGTGTCCTGAGGACAAGGGAGTGTCATGTGTTATATCTCAATGATATACGTGCGGGGTCCAATAGTAGTACTTGACCCAATATATTAGGGAACTAACTAATGAGGCTCAAATGTACCCTTAGTTCTACTACTCGATTACCCAGTTCTAGAAAGTGGTCTCCTTGAGTGGTGTTCTCAATGTACTATAGCAACAATAAAACCAATTATTTTATCTAAAATTATTTTTAGGTACACCTAGGGGAATTCCTATATACCCAAGGGTATGTGGAAGTGAGATTTTGTATCGAGGTATTGTATGATGTAGTACTACTCGAAGGGGTGCCAACATGGGTTACAAGAGTTTCCAACAATGCGATTTCACTTGTATTTGTTGTGTGTATTCTTCCCCTATTGGATTTTTTCCCGCTAAACAATAAATAACTATGTTATTTAAAGATGTTGGAACATGTCTCTAAAAAAAACAAAAAAATACAAGCTTTTTAACCCAAGAAAAATCTCTTAAATCACCTTAAAATAACTTGTGCAAGGTAGGGATTGAGGCCAAAAATGTAATATGATGAAAAATTCTACTATACTTCTCATATTGGTTATAATGACCCCCATTATGAAATGTCATAGCTTCATTGGATCTACTAGCATTTGTTTGACTTAAATATGTGTTGGGATAGGTAAAAAAGAGGCAGAAGAGAGCATAGATTCCTCGATAGTAGTGGTGGTGTCTACAGACACCATTGCACTGCAGCACAACAAACACACTACATAAGAGTGTGAATGATATTCATGATCTTTCTCATTGATAGAATGATCCATAGGACCATCTATAAATAGGTTTGAACATGGGCCAAAACAAAAACCAAGGGACCACATTGTTGTAATTGTCCATGAAGATAGGATCTGAAATATGAATATGGACGCAATCAACCATATTTATTCGAGGGTCAGCTCCCAAGAACAATCAACTCCTTTAATCTGATAAGGTGAGGTTTACCAAGGAACTCAAGGTTCCGACAACCCCCCGTAAACTCAGCTTGGAGGAAATCCATAGCATATATGACAAGGCAAGGTTTACCAATGAACTCAAGCTTCCAAAACCCCCCCTTTAAAATTATCTTGGAGGGAAGAAAAAAATTACATAACACTACCCCCTTTTTTTTGTAGACGGCAAGTTGATTAAGAAAAGTACAAAAACAATCTTGAAGAAGTCTGAATTTTTTCACCATCAAAGCTAATTAAACACCATAAAGGAAGTCATCCAATTCACCATACAAGTTTTTAACATGCTATCCAAAAAATAGTCTCAGTGATCCATTCGACTAGACAACAAGACCACACGGTCTAGTCAATCAATCGACTAGACAAGAAACGATCAAGATAATCAACCTTTGTCAATCCAACAGTCTCTACGTTAGATAGGTACTATTAACATAATTTGTAGTACTCCACTACAAAAAATCAATTTATCATAGTTCTAATCGATCCACTATGAAGACAATAGTTGGGTTTACATATCAAAAACTACAATTACTCCCTCCATTAAAAACAACTAAGGATATATAAGTAACAACAATGGTTGAATTGAAACACCAATTGATGGAAAACATAGTCGAAACTCCAATTGATGAACACCTCAATTTAAACTTCAGTTGAACATCTCAATCAAAACTCCAATCGACGAACATTTGGTCGAACCTCAATCGATCACTCTAAATGAATCAATGGCAAGAAAGAGGAACAATTTATGTATGTACAATCAATGATACACATCTATATGAATTCCTCGAGAATATTTTCATATTGTTCCATGACCATTCATCAATCCAACAAAAATCTATCTGGGTAGGTGGCACTAGTCCACGAATATGATTTCATGTCTTTTCTACAAAGTTTTGAAAGCATAATTGCTAGTTGTCCAATAATACTTATTCATGGGAAAGTTTATTTGATTCTTATGAGGGTGATGATATGACATATATTTTTGTTCTGTCTTATCATAGGATGCAAGCTCAAGTTCTAGTTCACATACATGAGTAGAAAAACCTGACGTATTAGAAAATAATTCATCTACAAAAACATCAAAAAATTATGGCATGGAAAGAACAACCAACTCATCAATCTTTTCAACACAATCAATGGTAAGCTGCTCTTCTAGAAAACCATTTTAAACTCCACCTGCAACAAATAAAAAAGTTCATGTTTGCAGTAAGGTCATGTGAAGGAAATGAGGCAAAAAAAACATCATATCCAAGACATGTTCTAGGGGACTTCATCTTAGGGATAATAGAAATAGTAGTACCCTCTATATTTTCCCTAAGTCCTCCTATGGTGTATGTAATGTCCCTGAACCGGAACCCTTTGTAATTGTATGTATAGGCGGGTGAGTCGATTGGTACCCAAGTGTAAATGTAATGTACATATAGGGTGGTCATCCATTCACACCTGGATTTTGGTGTTGCACGCATCTGATTAATGCGTGGAGAATTGTTAACAAATACAAGGTTTACACAGTCTATGTGTTGCACACACCTGGGTAAGTGCACACATTGTACAATGTTTCACGCACTTGGGTTACTGTGCGGTAAGGACCTGGAAGTGCGCGATAATGAGGAATGTTTCACGTGACTTAAGTTACCGTATGTAAGGACCTCGAAGTAGCGCTGGGATAATTATTATATATATATATATATATATATATATATATATATATATATATATATATATATATATATATATATAACTGCTATATTTTGATGTCGAAGATCCTGTGTGATTATGAGGCTAGTGATCATGGGCGCAGATATGCCAGTGCATCAATCCATGTATATATAATCATGAATAATAATATAATATTGCATCGTTGCGCATTGACTAACTTAGAAAAAAATATATGGGGGGCCTACTCCACCGGAAAATGGAAAAGGGGGTTGAGTCGTAAGTCTTAGGAAATAATTTATGATATTTCCAGGAAAAGTGTAATGTCTGATATATTATTATTTTTATCCTAGGTTACCGAGGGTAGGGAACTAGTCACCAAGTGGCTTAAAGATACTTCTAAAAGGTGACAAGTGTCAAGTAGAAGGAATGAAATATATATTTTTGGGCTTAGTGTATTTTTCCGAGCATTATTATTCTGTAGAGGATTATCAACTAAGGATAGGGGAATGGATGTTACAGGCTCTCGTGAGAAAAAGGGGGTTAGACTGTATGGAAAATCCGATTATTAATTATCTTCCAAAGAAGCTTGTAGGGAGTTGGTTGGATGTATATAGAGTTTCATTGTTGAAGATTTGGGTTGACATACTGTTAGCAGTCTCTCTGGGTGAGAGATTGGATGTTGTGGAGTGGTTTTCAGACCCGTGGGCATACTCTCCATTTGAGATTATTGCTGAGAGTTGTTCCCTGGTGTGTTGAGCATCAGTCAAGGGCTCAGATACTTCCTGTTCGACCTGCTGTTGGTAACCCTGGGAAGGGAAGTGGGGCAACCAAAGGACTAGTGAGTAGAGAAGGAGCACACTTCCTTGTGTGTGATAGGTGTTAAATTATGAGCTTCATTTCTTATGCAGATTAATTCTTTTCTTTTTTTCAACACTTTGATTCCAGCTTAATACACTTCAACAATACCAAATCAAAATTGAATAGAAATAACTATGTAGATGAGTAAGCATGCACATCAACAACACATATACCCTGGGAAAACCTTATACAGGGAGAAAAACCCCAGCAAATGATATTCCTTTATTGCATTAATAATGTAATATCACTTACAAATATCCACCATGAATGATCTTCTCTTAAAGATCTTGCCAAGATGACTCTGATCTAACAAAGACCTAAAAGACCTTGCTGAAATACCCCTCTGATATGTTGCCTCTATTGTTGATATACAACATTGATATGTTTCTTTGGTATGTTGCCTCTTTATCACTGATATGTCTGCCTCTATTGCTTCACCCTTAACCTGCATCTCAAAACTGTGTTGAGGAGAGGGTTCAACCTCTTCTTATATAGGCTGAAGAGGGGTAGAGGAGAGGCTTGAAATAGTAACTTGTTTGCATGCTTTAATCATAACTCAGCTTCATACTTTAGTTTGAACTTAGAACTAGACTTGAGACTGGTATACTTTAGTTCTAAAATAGAACTAGACTTAAGACTTCAGATGAAACTCAACATTATACTTTAGTTCTAAAATAGAACTAGACTTAATAATTCAGTTACAACTCAACATTACACTTTAGTTCAAAAATATAACTAGACTTAGGACTTCAGTTACAACTCAACATTACACTTTAGTTCAAAAATAGAACTAGACTTAGGACTTCAGTTACAACTCAACATTATACTTTACTTCAAAAATAGAACTAGACTTAGGACATCAGTTACAACTCAACATTACACCTTAGTTCAAAAATAGAACTAGACTCAGGACGTCAGTTACAACTCAACATTACACTTTAGTTCAAAAATAGAACTAGACTTAGGACTTCAGTTACAACTCAACATGAACATGTCATGCATGCAACATGCAACATGCAACATGCGACATGCGACAAACTTGACAACTTTGACTTTGACCTAGACATGCAACTTTGACTTTTACAACTCGGCTCTTTACAAGGAAATTTGAAATTCTCTTCATGGTGGATAATGTTACACGTGCCAATGCACTAGATCAATGCATTTATATCATTTGCAATATTAGTAATATCGGTTGTTTATAGCTCATAGGAATTTTATATTCAACCTAAATTTTGCTAGATGCCTTGACTTTTGCTCATGGCTCACAAGGCTTGAATAGGCTCACAAAGGTTGTACGTTCCCCTTGACTTTTGAACTATTATGTCTATGCTCACTAGTCTTTCTATGCCCAAAAGTTGATCTTTGATATGGGCTATCCTGGAACATAAAGATGCCACTGATTCACCTTTATCCATCTTAAAATACTTAATCTTATGCTTAAGTGTCCTCTTCTGACTTAGAGCCTGTTTCTCATACAGATTCACCAAGGTATCCATACAGTCCTTGGCAGTCATTAACGAAGTCATTGTGGGCATTATGTTGTCTTTCACTGAGTCAAAGATGATTTGCTTGGCCTTTGCTTGACTCTTCCTGAAGGTTTTTCTTCCTTCATTATTCGTGGGTTCCTCCACCACTGTGGTCACATACTTCTCAAGATCATGCTCCTACAAGATATTTGTTATCTAGAGCTTCCATACATTGAAGTTGGCAGCTTCTTTGAGTCTATCCTTGGCCCTGACAAAAATGGAGGATGCCATGGACCTCGCACTGGAAACTTAATCAAGATAGATTGGATCTGTGTGTACCTACTACTACATTTCAACACGTTTAACACACCCTAAGCTTTGATACCATGTTAAATTATGAGCTTGATTTGTTATGCGGATTAATTCTTTTATTTTCTTCAACACTTTGATTCCATATTAATACACTTCAAAAATACCAAATCAAAATCAAATAGCAATAACTATGTAGATGAGTAAGCATGCACATCAACAACACTTATACCCTGGGGAAACCCTGTACAGGGAGAAAATCCCCAACAAACGATATTTCTTTATTGCATTAATAATGTAAGATCACCTACAAATATCCACCATGAATGTTCTTCTCTTAAAGAGCTTGCCAAGATGACTCTGACCTGAAAAAGACCTAAATGACCTTGTCGAAATACCCCTCTGATATGCTGCCTCTATTGTTGATATACAACACTGATATGTTGCTTTGGTATGCTGCCTCTTTATCACTGATATATCTGCCTCTATTGATTCACCCTTAACCTGCATATCAAAAAAATTTTGAAGAGAGGGTTCGACCTCTGCTTATATGGAAAGAAGAGGGGAAGAGGAGAGGCTTGAAATAGTAACTTGTTTGCATGATTTAATCATAACTCAGCATCATACTTTAGTTCGACTTAGAACTTACTTTAGTTTGAAATTAGAAATAGACTTGAGACTGGTATACTTTAGTTCTAAAATAGAACTAGACTTAAGACTTCAGTTGCAACTCAACATTACGCTTTAGTTCAAAAATAGAACTAGACTTAGGACTTCAATTACAACTCAACATTACACTTTAGTTCAAAAATAGAACTAGACTTAGGACTTCAGTTACAACTCAGCATGAACATGTCATGCATGCAAGTAGACATGCATGCAACATGCATGAATGCAACTTGCGACATGCAACATCCGACATGCGACAAACTTGACAACTTTGACTTTGACCTAGACATGCAACTTTGACTTTTACAACTCGACCCTTTACAAGGAAATTCAAAATTCTCTTCATGGTGGATAATGTAACACGTGCCAACGCACTAGATCAATACATTTATATCATTTGCAATATTATAAATATTGTTTGTTTCTATCTCATAGGAATTTTATATTCAACCTAAATTTTGCTAGATGCCTTGACTTTTTCTCATGGCACACAAGGCTTGACTAGGATCACAGAGGTTGTACGTTCCCCCTGACTTTTGCACTAGACTGTCTATTCTCACAGAGGTTGTACATTCCCCCTGACTTTTTCATTAGACTCACATAGAATCTTGTTCGTCCTGACTTTTGGTTTGACTCAAAGAGGTTGTACGTTCCCCCTGGCTTTTGTCAATACCTCACAAGACTGGTTGATTCTCCAAATATCACTGGCTAGCCTCAAGGTGGCCTATATGGCCTCTCATTGGAGAATGATTGTCGATGCTACCAAATTTAACAACATGTGCATGGCTAATGAGGGACTGTGGGATATTTTCAACAACGGGCACTAAGGACGGAGCAATTATGTTGATTTTCAGACCTTAGCTTGTCACTAGAAGTATTTTTACTTGGTAGAGTTAAGCCCCATCTCGAGGGTGACGTGTTGCTGAAATATTACGAGAAACAATGTCTATGGCTAGGAGGAATGTCTGATTCAAGGCCACAGTTGGTGGATTTTATAAAATATAAGTGTTCTTTATGTGCTTGTCTTGTTTATTATGTGCATATTTTTCTATTTTTGACATGGGTTAATTCTTGTATGTTGTTGCATATAAGTATTTGTTGTTATTATATTTAATGTTGCTTGCACCTGTACGTATGACGCTTATATCTTGAATTGTAGTTGTGCATGCGTATGTCATAGTATGATAGCCTTTACTGCTAAGAAAAATTGGTAAAATTGGTTATGAGTATTGCAAGAAGAGTATTGAGTGGTCGGGTGCACATGATTGTAGCCCATGTGTATCAATAGGCTGGGATTTGTGTGTACGGAGAAAGAAATATTTTTTTGCGCATAGTGAAACTTGAGTCGGAGAATGATTCCTAGATGGTTTTGCACACGGTTGCATTGTGTGATCTAAATTCTATTGCACATTTTTGGTTTGCATAGTTTTGGGTTTCTTCCGCTACTTAAGTTTGTATTGAAAAAAAATGTTGCTTCCGTTGTTATAAGTTGTGTGGCGTGACTCGGGTTTGGGTCGAGCGCATTAATTTAAGTGATATTGCACAAGTTGAGTTTAAAGTAGACTCCACACAATGTACTCTAGAATAACATCACTCAGTGAAATAATGGGTACGTTACGAAGTGGTATCAAAGCGTTTGTAAGGTGGTAAAGGGACTAAGTGGGAGACTGGGTACGTTAGAATGTATCTCATCTTTCTCAGTAGTCAGGACCTAATTACGGTAGTTTGTTTCTAAAAACTAGGAGAAATAACGTTATTAGTAGCCAAAATAATATGTGAAGGTGTACATACATCAAAAATATATTTACTACACACACCTCAGCTACAAGAAGAAGCATCAAGGGATGAAGAAGTAATAGGTGAGCCTGACATCTCTACATCATCGGTCTTCTTCTAGACATTCTACAGTCGACTAAATGTGAGCTCAAGGTTTTGTTTGGAGTCCTAAAAACCTCAAATAATATCATCCTTCTTAGTCAACTACAATAGCAAGGGATCATAATATTGTATCAAAGCCTGATATTCATCAAACAATTTGCACTTGAAGAGGAGAATCTTCTTCACGAAGATCATTAATGGAGGCATGTAAGTGGGAAAAATCATTTTCTAGCCGGGTATTGGAATTTTCTAGTGTGAAAATGTTTGTCTTCAAGTCATCATTTTTTGTATGAGAAAGAGCTTTCACTTCCTCCTATAGATCATCGAAAAGATCAGTTTTATCTCTAAATTCATTTGCAAGATTCTGGAAAAAGGTTTCCATTATTCTTTTAGGGTAGAATTTTTCGTAGATTTCTCATCAATCCATAACAAAATACTAGTTTGAAAGAGGGAAGCCGCATCCTCCATATAGGTATGGGATATCTCCAATTCAATCTTTAATTGTTGATTCTCAGTTTATAATTGTGCAATGGAAATCTATAAGTCAGTTACTTATGTAAGAAGCTGATATCAGATTCTTCCAAGGAAATGGAATTTTTCTCACGGATCTCCTACAATTTATGAATATCCATGAATTTATCTTCATCAGACATACCCATCATCGATAGTGGGAAAACAACAATGAAAATCTAGGCACCAAACTTACAAATGTGAAAGAAAATAAATGGATCGACCACAAATAACAAATCGACCAGAAACAAAGTGATATTTAGGTTGTTCAAACTTTCAATCAAAGTTTATCCCATGATGAACAAAAAAATGGTTATAAAGGAGCTAGGTCACCTATTTTTTATTTATCCATTAGTGCACACATCTACCTTCAGTCAACAATCTACCCATAGGTCACAAAACTGAGTGTTAGTGTAGTTGAGCCATAACTCGGTTGGACCCTCCTCCATTCAGAAATAAAATGGTCAGGCATATATCCAGTCAATACCAAAGATCCAAGTGCATTTGAGTTGGAAAAAAAAAAAGTCAAGGGGAACCAAGAACAAAGATAAGAAGTTGTCATACAACAAGGGATTTGTCCAATTACATCCCAAAAATAAGGGACATGTTTAGGAAGTTACTTTTAGAGCTTCATGAATCTCATCTAGTCTATTCTCAACCAATTGAATTTAGTTGATTATGGGTCTGGTCGAGACATTAGTCGACTTAGTTGACTATCCAACATGAAAGAGAAAAAAAGACTTAGTCCATGTGTTGAGAAAGCATCAATCAGTCCATATTTAGTTGAGACTTCGACAAAGGTATCACACATCGTTCGATTACATGCCATAAATATTTTGATGAGGTCAAATCCTAACAATAAACAAACCCATTCTTCATGCCCATAAAAGTTAGATATCAGGCCTTAGAGGCAAGTAGCATATCTTTGTCAATAAATTAAGGCATCGAATGTGAAAAACTGATTGGTGACCAATCAAGGTGGGAAGTCACTTATGGTCTCTTTCTCTCTCTACATAACCCTGGATAACGAACCCAATTTTTTTGATACCATGTTGGGATAGATATAAAGAGGCATGAGAGAGAAGATATTCTCCAAGAGAAATGGTGGTGTCTAAATATAGTGTTTCACTAAAGAATAGCAAGCACACTCCATAAGAGCGTGAATGATCTTCATGATCTCTCCCGATGATAGACCCATTCATATGACCATTTATAAATAGGTTTGGACATGGGTCAAACCAACAACCATGGGACCACATCACTATATTTTTCCATGAAGAGTGGATATGAAATATGAATGTGGACATGATCAACCATATTTATTCATTGGTTGGCTCCCAAGAATGGTAAACTCTTTTAATACAAAAAGGTGAGTCTTACCAAGGAACTCAAGGTTCCAACAATTTGTGCACTTTTTCAAATGATATCCATTTTGTGAAATTGATAGCCTTCTTAGGAAAAAAAAAAGGTTGATTATAAATCAATGATATTTTAACTTCCCAGACTCTGTTTTGGATGTTTTTTGGTGAAATTGGGTATTTTTTAGAGATTAATTGAGATCTCAAAATAAATTATCCAAATTCTGCACAAGAAGTTTCAAAATTGACTTGAATGTTGCAATCCTCTTTTTTCCATAAAAAATCAGCAAAAAGAAGAAAACAAATTCCCACTTTGTGACCAACAATTCTCCCACTTCATGCCAAAGAAAGAGATCTATTGCCACTTGTAGTGTACTTAACCCCAAAACGACAAAGAAATCACAAAAAATATAGTGAAAAACCCAATATTCCTATCATATTTAAGATCCACCTTATCTTCTTAATTCATCCTTCCATATCTATTGGACTTCGGATTACCCTAACTATCTAAATTTGGACAAACTTATGTCTTGCAATTCTTTCCCACTTCACTATCGGACATCAGATCCCCCTAACTATCAGAGTTCTTGAGGCCAGGTTAATAAATATTCTTTTCCACCCAAATAGGTAGGTAAGGCTAGGTGATCATAGTTGAATTTCCCATCCCCATACACCAAGTGTAACTAATTCATTTTCCACCTAAAATAGCAAATTTTCTGAGGAAAATTTCCAATATATTAGGGCATGGTAGGCTAGTCTAGCTTGCTCGTATGGACATGGTATGCACCACCTTTAACTAGTTAATTTCCCAAGGCAATAACCCAGCTATAGTGCCATATTTCTAAGATCAATTGACTAACCGTTAGGCCACTTTTTCAGTGTCAAATTTCCCATCGTCAAGGCCAGGTTCTTATAGGTGTATTTCCCAGGTACAATTCTAAGTTCATAAAGTTTACATGACCATCTCCATACACCATGTTGACACTCTAAAATTGACCATCCTATAGGTCGAGTGATTAGAAGGTCATTTCCCATCCCAATATGGTAGGTTAACGGAGTAGAAATTCCCACATCGTAAGGCCAGGTTTAAACTATTTTATTTCCCATTATTAATTCATTTATTGCTCGACCATCGGTAAAGGTGTGAAATTTTAAACCAACAGTTGTCCTCTCTTTTCATCCCCTACCCCAATAAAATATATCTTGCTCTACTCCTCGCTTCCATGTTCGTACTCTCCAATTGACAACAAGACCACCTTTGCTTACTTCATTTTCCGCCCGAACAAATAAGATAAATTAATCTCTACTAAAACCTGCGAGCTCTTCCCTCCGTAATATGAAGATGAAAAATGAGTAAATAAACCTTCGTTGTATGGCGTGTTTAATCCATTCAATTAGTATGGGTAAGGGTTCATTCATAGGTGTGATAATATCATAAGAAATATTATGCGTGCACCTACCTCTCCTTTCCCTTCAAAGGTAAGTATTTGGATTCGAGCATTGGAATATTCCCTTCAAAGCGGTTTCACCCCAACGCACTTAAGCACCCCCAAGTCTGCCTATCTTCATATGGAAGCATTGTCCCATTCCCATCTCAATATCCAGGTAGGGTGTAAAATTTATGTAAGTGTCATATGGGTAATAAGTTGGTAATCATTTGTTATGCCACCTTATCTTCCTAAATGTTCCATTAAGATAAGATGTATAATTGATTTCCCATATGCCACCTTGACTTACATCATTTTCCACCCCTTGGCCGAAGACCGGTGTAACTTAGTTGGTTGCATGACGAGTGCTTATTGGCCTCCCTATTGGCAAGTCCAGGGATAAAGAAGGCCAGGTTCATATATACAAATTTCCATATCTTGGACCGGTACCCATGCCATCTATTAATTCCATCATTTTCCATCAAACCTAGTTGGGTTCACTGATAGAATTAACACCCCATATGCCAGGTTTCAATAATTCATTTTCCACCCCACATAGACCAGTTTAGTAGAGTAATTTACCATACCCATATTCTACCTTCCCACTCTTCAAATTCCCATACCGATAGGCTCTGTATCCTTCTCACTCCTTGTCCCTCGCTCCACCAGTTGATCCATTCTTTTCTTTGGATCGATAGGACACCTATTAAGTTTCTACTTTTTATTCCCAATATTCCAAGTTTTCACTTTCAAATGTCCCAGTGGCCAACTAAGCAGGACCAGCACCAAATTGTCGTTATGTCCTTTGGAATGGAAGTGATCCCAGTATTTTTCTCAGCAAGCATTTTCACTAACCCAACTTGCTAGCAATACATAATCAAGTAAATAAGCAAGGATGATTTTAAGGATGGAAATTTATTTTTAAATATAGAAACTTTAGTGAATCTTGATAATCCTTCATAGGACAACTATAAAATGTTTGGCGATATTTTTGTAAAAATATTCAAATTTCTAAGGATTTTATATAGTTTGTATAATTTTTTGGCAATTTTTAAGGTAAAATAATTTTATCCTATAGAATTTGGGCGAATCATTTTTAGAATAGCAAATATTTTTTGGGGAAAACCATGGAAAATTAGGCCATGAGCGAAATTTGGCCCCTAAAATCATCCTTGTTTAAAATAAGTAACTAATCCTTCTAAGTATGGTTTTTTTCTCCCACTCTCCTCTCTATGGGTAATAACTCTAGTCAAAGTTTGTACCCTTGTGTTTAAATAAATGAATGGCTACTAAATCTTGCTAGCTTGTACCTCTGTAATATGAAGATGAAAAAATCATAAGATAAAACTTCACTGTATGGTGGGTTGATCCAACTAAATGATACATGGGTCATCGATATCATAAAAGTGAATATCGTAAAAAGAAATTCATTGCTAATAAATCTCTTATTTTTCCATTCATGAGGAACTCTCCCATGTGGAGATAACATGTGGCAAGAACATGTGGTGAGAAAAACCCGACGATTATTCTTTGCTAGAATAAACCGACCTACGAAAATGAATGTTGACTGCGTTCGACCCGATCGATCTATCTTTCTACCTTTCTTCATGATCTCTCGATTGATACCCTATTTCTTTATTTCCACCTGTATCTCGATTGATACCCATTTATCTATTGCTACCACCCAGATCTCTTTTACCCGAATCTCGATTTATACCACCTGGATGGATCTTCTCGATTGACAACTGCCTAATTTCTTTGATATTTTCCAGCCCAAAAATCCCACCAACACCAATCACACTAGACGAAACCAACAAATAAGTGATTCTTGACTAAGTCTTATGACCAAGTGATGCCCAAAAACCAATATCCTTGGACCTAGACCAACCAGAACAAAAAAACCACCAGGGAATACACAAACAATCACAACAAGAACGATATAAAACAACATGTTATGTAGGTTGATTACCAATTTGTTGAGTAGCATAGTGGAACATGATTGTGCAACATGATGATTACGAAAAAGAGTAGCATAGTGAAATTGATGGTGCAACATGATGAGTATCATAGTGTAATATATGGTCTAAAGAACTGGGACCTAGAGGTCATTGGGCTACATAAATCAAGTTTGTCTTTAGCCAACTTGAGGTACGTAGTGTAATTTCTATAATTAGGAGGTCATTCTACCACACTCTGCAGAGGGATCCCAAAGTTTTGTCCAGGGATTGATTCTGCAACCTGCCTTTCTTTCCATGCACCCATGCACATATAGATAGGGGGATGATACTAACTCCCTCCCAAACAGTTATTTCAAATTATTTTTCCTACCTAGTACAATTGGAGTTATCCCACCTAGTTCCCCACCCAATTGATCAAGTATCCTCTTGTCTAATCAAGCCATAAGTGCCCTACCTGTCTTCAAGGATGTCCCTAAAGGTCAAGGTCGAGAGAGTCAAGCAAGGAAGAAAAAATTATATAGGGAATAAGATTAGGAAAGTGAGGTCAAAACCTCTTCAAATTACATTACCCTAACAATGATTTTGTTCTTTTGGGGTTTTTCTGGTCAATCTAAAATCCATCCAACCACAAGGCATTTGAGAAAGAAAATTTTTGTTTCTACAAGTTCAGACAAGTATGATCCATATGGGGTGCATAAATCACTTTTGCAATAGTAAAATTGATTCATTAGTAATTCCCCCTTCTCCTTGTGATGGGCACTTTAATATAAAAGAATATAAATGAGAAGGCACGAAAGTGAGGAACAGAAAGCACTTTCTCGCAACAGGGAAGGAGCAGATCCCTGAATAAAAGAGAAGGGATAGGTGTTGGGATCGAAATGGGTAAGGTTCAATCAGCATTCAAGCTTGTGGGACATGTCAAGATACATAGGGTATGCCATGTTATCACTCTGTAATTTCTCAGGTTGAGGAAGAAGTTGACATAGGTAACTTCAAAACCACTTTGGAGTCTAGGATCTATCCCTCCTAGACTTAGAGAGGGATCTTTCTATAAGATTTAGCTTTGTTTTTTGGGAATTTTATGCTAGTTATGATAGTACAGGGTTTGGTTTTTGAATTTTTTGGTTGGAACAATGAATATGGGCCATTGGGAAAATGGATTCACAGTTCATAATTGATCAAAAACCAGGTCTAATAGGATAATATTGCAGGTTAGGGTAGGTAAATTCACTGGATCTTTGAGGATTATGATACATAGGGAAACAAAATGTTCATAAATCCAATTAAAAACAGATCAATCAAGAATTTTGTTTTCAGTCTTTAGTAGAAAACATAAAAACTATTCCTAATCCGAAGAGAGAGTGTACATTTAAAAATATTATGTCTCTTATCTTCTTGGAATAGTTCAGAAAAGAAACAATGGTGATAACAGGAAAACCAAATTTACAGAGAAAGATACACTTCACCAATGAAATTTGTCACAAAAATCCTGCAATTGTCACACTGTATTACTGGAAATCTGAATCAAATGGTCTTTGTGGACTACTTTACAGTATTAGCTCCATTCTTCTTACCAATTACCCAAATACTTCAAAAGGTGAAGTATATATAGACTTATTTACAAGCTATCATGTCATAACAAATCAGGATTTATTTTAGGAAAATCTAAACTAACTATTACAATCATAGAGGTTTGTTGAGATTCATTCAGAGATCTGGCACTATTTTGATGGGATCTATAGGTGATCTGTGCCTTTGAATCCGATCTCTTTGCCATCTGTCCTTTTGACATTTTGTCTCCCAAAATTTTGAAAAATAGGGTCCAGTGATATCTTCGAATATATCAATATGAGATAACTGTGTAAAATTTGGGGGACATTTTTATATATCAGCTTGTTCTGATCAAAAACCTCTCTCGATTTTTTGAAATTCATCTCCAACTGTCCAGGATCCGGGTTTGAAAAAGATGTCTCAAACAAGAAAATCTTGAATCCCGAAAACTAGGGCTCAAAGATGCTCTTGATTCTCCCAATTTGTAATAGCTATGAGAAATATGGGAGAGGTTATGTAAATTGGTCTGTTCTAAGAAAAAATCTCTTTTTGTTTCTCAAAATGCGCCCTGGTTATCCTTGAAATCGCCTTGGAAGATGACTGGTCAAAAACAGTTTTTGTAGGAAGAAAGTGGTTTTCGTAGGGGGTAGGTTGTAAGCAGTTTTAGGGGAGGGTCCGAAATTATAGGAAGGAGACATGTGGAAAAATGAAAACCAGTTTTCCGACCCCCCTTTGGTTAATTGCCGTAAGGGGGGGTCTGAAATATGAAGTACGAGAGGTAACTTTTTAGACTTACGATATAGTTTTTTTTGTGTTTATTTGATTAAACTTTGTTTTATTTTTTTTTTATATTATTTGTTTT
>SNQJ01S0045915.1:54394-82364 GCA_010110895.2 Picea sitchensis
TTTTAATTTCTTATTTGTTTTAATAATGTTTTTTCTTTAATTGTTTTAAGTTAAAATTATTATTACTTATTCCAAATTAATTATTTATTTATTAAAAATAATTATTTATTAACTATTTTAATTTATTATTCAAACTATTACTTATTACCCTAATCTAATTATTAACCTACTAATTTATTTAAATTATTAATTTAATTAGTTATTAAACTAATCAATATTTTATTTAATTATCTATCCTAGGTTATCTAACTTTGTTTTATTTAGGGAATATTGGCGGGAGAAAGATGAGGTGAATGGGATGAATGGACAGGGGAGTGAGTGGCACAGCAGTGAATGAAGGATTGGGAAAAATGGATGGAGGGGCAAAGTCATCCGAGGAAACCAGTCAAGCAAGGAGCCTTCCTGGAAATAATTTTCAGGATAAACTATTATTTACCACATCTCAAATATAAAAATCCTCACCTATAATCAAGTGACCCTATAAAAATTTATAGTACCCTAACATGCCCAATACCTCAACCCCCCTATGGTCACTTCCTTTAATTCGATGTTGTCAAAAGGTCAGGGTTCTAAATCATAACAATCGAAGTATTAAAAATAATCTCCCTCAAAAGGCATCCCAGAGAAGAACCTCACTCAAAAAGAGGCAACCATCGCCATCCTAGAAAGGAGAAAAATGGCCAGCCAATAGTTACTATCCCAATCCTTTAAAGGACAGTCTTATCTCAAAGGAAAACGCTTTAGAATTTGGAATTCTCATGAGAAGGTACCTGACTTATGGCGTAACTCAACTCCTACCTCTCTGATAAACCTTCTAGCCTCTTCCCAATATCTAGTTTTTTTGAATTTCACTCCTGCCCCTACCTACTTCTGAAGTCTTCCCAAGAAGGTATCCAAATATGCTTCTCTCGGGAGATTACAAACACAATTTTCTATTATGGAAAATTATGCAGCATAGTGTTCCATTTATCCTATTTTCCTGAGTTGGATTAAACATAGGTTGTAAGGAAACCCCTAAAATCATAATAAGGTGGGTGATTATGAGAGTATGGATAGTAAAGAGGGACCAACCCTACCAATGCCTTAATGCGATCATCGCAGATTAGCGATTTTTTTCCATGAAGGTCTGCAAAGGTATAACAAGCTTTGTGTTGGCATCATCCCCAGTCCTGGTTTCCCACCCGCTGGTAATGTCCTACTAGGATCATAAGTCAACCATTATGGCTTATCACTCAAATATTGATATCAACTCTCTCATCCATTTGAACATGTCAACTCAAATCAACACTTTCATTTCCCAATCTCACAGCTTGGTTTTAGAACCTCTGAGAAGAAATAAAATCATAATTACATATATAAATACTAACCAGCACCAAAGCGAGCAGATTGACCTGCAACAATTTGAGCAGCATCTTTTTAGTGAGAGTCAACAACACTTGAAGCAGAGAAGGCAATAGCAAGAGCATGGGAAGCATCCCATCAATAAACAACATTAGGGTAAGAGGAACCCCATATGACAGTGACAAATTGAGTCGTGTCTTGGATGAAGAAAACTAGATGTTATAGACCACAGTGTTTGGTGATGCAAGGCCTACTGAAGAAAGGAATTGTACTAAATATAGATGTTCTCGGTAAGGCTTTGGACAAGTGGATGGGCATCGATAGATGCTTCTTAGATTGGCCAGTTGCTTCAATGATTTTGGACAACCCTTATAACCATCAGATATCTACTGATCGAGCGAGTATTATGGATGAAAAACACTTGGATTACTAACACCATTGGTGGGGGATCACTTAATTAGTTACAATGTGAATGAAACTAATGTGACGTGCCTTCAAAATCACTTTCAGTGAAGTTTTCCAGCCCCTTGGTATTTTTCTTAGCTCCCACCTCGCCCAAGTGGTTTGTGCATACCTTGGTTCGGTGGTTTGGATCTTCTATCCAAGCTAGAGAGATGGGTTTTATACTAAAGAGACAGTTGGTGGACTCGTTCGCTAGACCACTTCGATATCTATCTATATTTGAATCTATGTATATGTTTTTTTATATAAATATTGTGTTATTAGGTGTTCCAAACGAGTTTGTTATGAATCCTAACCCTGGATAACCCTTCTTAACCACCTTATTTATCAACCTCTTACCCTTGAACAATGAGAGTTATGTCCTAATCCCCACAATTATGCCTGATAGCACATGGGGAGAATGATGAAACCTAAACCTTTATACAAGC
Organism: Picea sitchensis; assembly: GCA_010110895.2. NCBI lineage: Eukaryota > Viridiplantae > Streptophyta > Pinopsida > Pinales > Pinaceae > Picea > Picea sitchensis. Next base: position 56,626 of record SNQJ01S0045915.1, read on the forward strand.
TTGTCTCTTTTTTGGGCTAGCTCACAAAACCTAGACTCCCATGGCTCGCTTGGAAAACCTATGTTCATACGTTGCTAACCTCTTATGCTCAAGATTTTCTTTACTATACTCAACACCTCTTACGTGAATGTTTACCTATTTTACCCACACGTAACTCATGCAGACTTATGAAACCAAATGATGACTTATAACATACCATTGAATCACAAATAGATTGGGTTATGCCCTGTAGGCAAAGAAAGACCTTCGAAAGCACTTAACAATCCAATTCATTCAACCTAGAAACACTTATGCAAAGCCATATTCCATACTAATTGTAGGAGGATGTTTATAACTACTTCACATTGGTTAATCACTGGTTAATAGAAACAAATATACTTACTATAATTTCATTCATGCCATGCAGAGAACAAAATAGAACGATTATGAAGTGGTACTAACTCCTTGCATTCACTATAGCTTATTACTTATGCTTTGCTATTCTCAGCTAACGGGATTGGTTAACTAAAGGTGGTACTAAATCCTAGCTAGTGATTCCTTCACTTCTTTGTTGCACTACGCTTGCACATTAATACAGTAACAATCAACCGAGCTCATTGAACCTAGTTGAATGAACTCATACTTAGCTCATTGAACCCAACTCAGAAACCTTGCTAACCCATTAGTTGGTTTTTACTCATACTATATTCCTTTTGTTGCGTTATTAATCCCTACAAATCAATCCATTCATTGGTTCCAAGTACTCTTCAAGTTATTATGTACTCCATAGAGTTATAGGGACTACCTATAGTTATGTCTGCCCCATCCATAGGGATACCTATAAAACACCTGCCTCTTGCTTATCATTTGGTGGATTTCCTGTCGAAACTGAGAGAGATCTAACTATGGTTCCGAGCGAAAATATCCATGCATTCTTAGGTTATAATGAAATATCATTGATTCATTCATTCGATAGATTTGTGTTCGGCACATAACTTCAGAAAACCAATGATCACTCACATTAAAGATAGAAACCTTGGATGTACTTATGGTCTGACATATTGAAATCATACTTAGGTTCTGCATATTCCTTCCTTTCGGAGATCTTCGTTAGTGGGGGCAGATAGACTCAATCTTGACTTCGTTCGATACTCGGAAACAAGCAAACAAAGAAGATTCATTTATGTATCATGCATTTATTTAGTGATGATTCGACATCGAAGTACCAAACAACTACTAGATAAATAATTGGAACCTCATTGTATCGCTTCCCACCTTAGGACATATCTTATTGTGGAGTAGACCTTGGTCGACAGGAAATATCTTTCTTATGTTATGGCATGATATATATAAGTATATAAGAGTTTGAAACAACCCATTCCTCTTGTACTACAATTGGATTATCATAGTTCAACCTTACAATCATGAGCTCCTTAAACTGGGATTGAAACTAGCAATCATAAGCTCGTTCCAGAACCAAAATAGGAAAGCCATATTATATAAGATACCTTTCTTTACAACCACAAGAATGAAGAGTTATGTTGGTCTGGTATGCCTTGGCTTCGTCGGGATACACTAGGTGAACGAGGCTGACTTGATCAATCACATTATGCTACATCATACTACATCTTAAGGAAAATCTAGGATCCCTTTTCCAATTACTTGCACAAAAACACCTTTTCTCATTGGAGAAAAACACATCACATTTTTGGGCTTATGTATAGCTCATAAACAAGCGTCCTTAATACAAGAACATCAAACAGAGAAAGGTGGTAGTTGCAGGGTAGGGCCATTGAATGGGGATCGATTGGAAGTATGGGGAAGGATGTGGGGTAAAATAAATTTGAGGATCTAGGTAAGGTTCTCAGGAGGTTTCTCTTGTATCTATCCTGCCTAGAAAACAAACAAAATAGACATGCCCTTCCTTATTCCCAGAAAAACTCAATACGTAGCTCCGTTAGGTAAGGTAGTTAAATTCCCTTTTCTTTGGATAGCATAAATATGAAATCAACATAATCTCCCTGAAACGTAGCATGAGGCTCACAATAGGAATTAGGCGATAAGGCTTGAAATAGGATGCGCAAGAAGGGTCCGCAAAAGGGAGAGGAATTGAGCAACGAGGATGTGCAAGAAGGCTCGACCAAAGGGAGAGGAATTGAGAAACCAATAGGAATTAGGAAATCCCGCACAAGAGGAATTGAGAAAGGAATAATTGAGTAACGAGGATGAGGAACCAAATTATCGACCAAAGGGTGTTAACGCTCACTCATCATATGGTTGAGGGAGAGGAATTCAATTTCAATTGGAGAAGTGGGGATGGACCTAATGGTCAATTGGTCGAATGCTTGATGCTTTATTGAAATTTTCATTTGTTCGATAGTCTAGCCATATCGACGTGGTATTCCTGAGAGAGTAATAAATTACTGATTCAATTGAGACATTAACGATAAGAGTACCCATGGAAAGTTTAAGAGGTTCAATACCTTATGGTAAATTGGTAGAGTACCTCCTCACTATAGGAATTCAGTAACAAGGAATTGAGAAATGAGGAATGGCATTAAACAACTTCATTCTGGGTAATGGCATTAAGAAAATTCATTATGTGGAATGGCTTAAGCAAATTCATTATGGGGAATCTAATTTTGTAAATGTTCGTTCACAGACAATTGTCCTACTTATTTCTAGAGAGGATATTCGTTGCTGAAAAGGATCATGATTATGTCCCCTATATATCTATCAGTCATAAAAAAAACAATCAAGAACACAATGACACAAATAGTGACACAAGAGATGGACTTATCAATGGGCTTATCAAGGGGATTATCAAGGAGAAATGGGCTTATCAAGGGGATTATCAATGGATAAAGAGTAAAAAGGGTATCGATGGGATTATCAATAACTGCTCGGGGATCATGTTCAACTTCCTCGGGATGAACCCGATCGATGTGGTCTTCCCGGACCACCCATGAATGATACTGTAGATCGATGTCCACGTGGTAAGTTATACACACTATTGTCCTACTTTTGTATATAAAGGTTATTCCTTATTGTTAAATCTATTCATTATGCCCCCTATATCTCTATTTTTATCAATGCCTTAATCGATAATAGGCTTCACATGCTTCACACGCTCGCAACAGACTTGGTTTCACATGCTTGCAACATGCCTCTCCCACTAGTAGGCTTCTCCCACTAGTGATAAATAGGTTGGTGATAAATAGTCCATGAACATAAAGTGAATTCATTCCTATGCTTCGGGATAATAGATTGGATAAAATTGATTCTTGTGCATCGATTCCATATCTAGCATAAAATCCAGAAGCATCTGAGTCAGCTTGATACCCATAGTAAGGAGGGAAATACACACTTGTTCTTATTATACGATGCATTTGTCACACCTATACGAAGGAGGAGGATCAACTATAGCCTTCTCTATTAACTAGGGGAGGCAAATTCATATATCAATAAGAGAAGTCTCTCCCTTCTTGTTGGTTCCTATCCCTATGGGCAACAATCTCCCCTAATTTGATTCATAATTCAATATTTTTCAAATCATACCTCGTCACTTGTGTGCCATCTCAGCGTGTCCTCCTTTATTTTTTCCGCTCATTGTCCAATCGTTCTCCTCAATTTATTCAGTTATACCACCCCTCCACTAAGTTTCTTCCTTCCATCAATCGTCTCATCACGGGTTCCCGTAATCACTTTCAATCGCTCACTAGGCATCCGTCCAACATAATAGAAAATAGTGATAAACCCTAAGAAGGATCCCTTTGATAATAAAGAATAGAGAGTTATGTTCAATCTCCTCTTCAAGGGGGAAACCTCCAAGATCAATGCTCGAAATACAATAACAATTCTTGAAAAAACATTACATAACACTTTACTCAATATATATCTATCCATATAGAATCTTAATTGCCTATGGGCCCTTTATAATGATGGTCGACCAACTAATTTCGGTCTTATTAATAAAAAGGACCATTTTTACAATGAGTGGCTATTAACTAACTATTCAATGGGCCTTATTCAAGGAAGGTGGCCTCATACATTAATACAGTATCTAAGTAAGGGGGTTAGGGTAGGACCTTAATATTTTACCATCCTTCAATATGTTCCTCCCTTTGAAGCATTGATGCTTTTTTTCATCAAATGCACAACCCAAAGTATGATTCTTTTTAATTATAAAATTATGTACTCATCCTCCATTTTTCGTTGAAACCAACTATTGGTTGATTTAAAAAAAAAAAAAAAAAATCTAGCATATTTTTTGCGTTTCCATGACCATTTTCAATCATGGAAAAAAATGAGGGGCTTTCCTTTTATATTCCCTACTTTTCATTTCTATGTTTTTTTTTTTTTCTTTTAGTGTGTGGCATCCCCTCCCATGCACTCCTAGACATGGGACTAGAAACCAATAAAATGGTCATTAAAATTCTACCCCTCAAGAAACAATTTCACCATGACATGTAAAATAAGGTCTCCCATGCATACCCAAAATTGTATAAAACATATGCATAGGTGTAATAATGAAAATGAAACAAATTTAATAAAGTATGAATCAATATATTTCATGGAAACTAAATTCCCATGGAAAACTTAAGCACAATCTCACACACTTAATGCAAAATACATATGCTCCCATAGAATAAATAGCATTAAATTCAAAATACATAGATGGAAACGAAACACTTATATTTAACAAAATATAGTTGAAGAAACTATGTTTTTGCAATAAATTTTCCACCCAAACATATGTATTCAGTGTAAATGCCACCCCAAACTGGGCTATGATTCCAACAAGGTAAAGGAACCAAGCTACAAGATTCTACATCACTCAACCCATACCCATTTCCCACATGGATCAACTAATATTCTCACTACATAACACTCCACACATCTCATTCAACCATTAAATAGCCATGACACTCTCTTCTACTACCCTACACAACACAATGAAAATATTTCATTTATCTATGCAATAGTCCCTCAAGGATATGTTGGACATTGGGTTCAACGCTTCCCGCGAGTTTCACGACATGGGTTAATTCCCTCTCATGGATTCAAACTCCAACGATTGTGGAAGAGACTAACGCTTGTGGGTTTTGGTCTAACGAAAAATCGTAGTCCAAAAAATGGTATTAGAGAAACAAGTCTTGAGTTTGAAACTTTCTCGACATGCCCTGGGGGGGGATATTGTTGGAGATTGTGTTCAACTCTTCCCACGAGTTTCACGACATGGGTTAACCCCCTCTCATAGATCCTAACTCCAATGATTGTGGAATGCCCACGGGTTTCATTTTAACAATAGTCATAGTCCAATGAGATATTCTTCCCTTCTAGTGCTCTTTAGTGTAGGAAAAAAGAGTCCAAACTATTGAATGCTTTCTAAGAATATCTTGAAAGAATAATACTTGGATTTCAACATGCCTATGAGAACCAATAACTAGTGGGTGAAATATTTATAACTTTCCCAACCTCAATTCTCAACTACAAGATCCCCTTTCACTGTTTTGACAATGGTCAATTTCTATATTGGTTTGTGGTTAGCAAGGGGTAACATGACATGAGAAGTGTAATGCATGAACATGAGAATGATAGAATTAATGAATGACAAATGAAATATATTTTATGGAAACGATGGATGATTTCCTTATTGAAAAGTGGATGAACTAATCTTACACTTCCCCATAGTATTTGTGCTTAACCCATATCTACGCGAAGTAGACTTGCTCACTAACCTCTACATGCATTCATGATTGGATTTATAAGTCTATGTAGGTGAATGGTTTCATTTAAAGCACATGATGAAAAAGAGATGAAATCATAAGATGACACTTGACAATAGAGGATTTGCTTTCCCATAAGCCACCTTTCCTCTTCCTCTATGGTGGAATCATAACCCTTCTCATGCTCTTTGCAACCATCTTGGACCATTATTTGTTATATTCCATCATTAACATTTTATAGTTTGATTTCATTGTAGCAAGCCTACCATATGGTCCATAAAAATGCATTTACAACTTTACAAGCTTAACCATTCACTAGTTGGGCCTTGGCCTTGAAATTCACACTAGGAATTCATACTAGCATATTTACAACATTTACAAATAGGGTCATTTATTTAAACTCACATGGAATGAATCTTGTCATTATACCCAAACATTTATAATTTATACGTAATTTTATCCAATACATTCTAGAGATCAAAATTGAGTTATTACAAGTGTAAAATTAATTTATTTTATTTTATTTTTAAATGTCACCAGTGCATGTATGTATATTTTTTGTTTACCATCATGATGCTTTATCATTTCATTAATGTGCCATCATATTGCCTCACACCATGCACTTAATATGTTGATTCCCATCAAGCATCATACACATTGTGTCATCTAAAACTGAATGCATCTCTAAGTTACCATAACTTAGTGCACATAATTGGTGAGGCATATTCTACACTGACAAATGTGTGTCCTTGTATCCTTAAGACACTACTTTATAAACAACATGTTTTTTGGAGTTCATGGTGATTTTAGGTTTGTCGTACATTCCACCTATAATTCTACATATAATACATACTCATAATATCGAACATGTCATTTTGTTTTGCATGGATACACTTAACGTACAAAGGTGTGCAATCATCCTAAACACATTGAAGAGAGTAGGGAGTGATAAAATTGTGTTACTTGGTTCCTTTATATTTTGTAGAAAACCAAGCCCAACCCAACAAAATATTACTGTAGTGATATTTATCATCATTATGGCTATAGAAATCCAAGCGTTATAGCAGAAAAATCGGCCACTGAAAACCACTTCTAACTAGATCAACAAGTGCGCTAGGGTTAGTAGAGAGTCAGGGAAAATTTAAAGCTAAATCATAGGGTTAATTTAGGGGTTATTAGGGGTGAGAGGGTTAGTTTTCTGCAGCCCTAATGGTTGTAGGTTATTTTTGTAAAAGCAACGATAATTAATGGTTGAAAGGGGACTCATCAATGAGGAAAGAGAGCCAAAGGCTCAAGGAACAACTTCCAAAAGAAACAACTTCAAAACTTGAAAATTTCATGTTTACCAAGGCAAAAAATTATTTCTCCATTGCAACAAATAATGACTAGTTCCTTTAATAATTGGATTAATGGAGTCAAGCAAATAAAGAGTTGGAGGTACCACCTCCTTGGGGGTGTAAATCCTCTTACTCCCCAAGGCAAGTATCCCTAGTTAGGGTTTAGGCTAAGAGGTTGTATGCACTTATACTTCTCTTAGAAAACCGTTGTTAAACCAATAAAATGTAAGCATAAAATGATGGATACTAAGGTGGGGGTCTACTCCCTTATACTTCCCACCTATCTCTAGCAAATAACATTGACTTGAATAACAACGATAGCACAATGTAAAAAGCCTTAACAATTCAAGGAAAAAGCTAAGACAAACCACCATAGTAGCAAAGAAAATCCTTCCAAGGCTAGTGCATCACTTCCATCAACCATTAACCAAAGACATATCCATACACAAGAGCACAAGAGAGAAACTAGCCAAAGATAGTGAAAAATTCAGTCCAATCCCTCTCCAAGTGGGAGAGTTATGTTTTCAAATGACATCTTACGATCTCTATTTATACAAAATGTCTCCAAAATACTTTGTCCACATAATTTTAGGGTAAACCACAAGACTAGGGGTCACCAACCCTAATATTTTCCCTTTACAAAAACAATATTAAACAATTCACTTAAAATTTACTTTTACACAAAAAGAAACCCTAACTTAAGGTGACGTTACCCCTTTAGGGGACATTTTGACACTAGGAGCATGTCGTTGGTGTTGGAGAAGTGTAGTTAGGATTTCCAAAGCCACATGTCAATCATATAGGTCAGTTCTTCATGGTAAAAGCCTCATTCTCCTCAAAACATCCTTGTGTCAATGAATAATAACTTAACCACCAAACCCTATCCCTCTTAGATGATGGCATGCTTCCAAAGGTGACATTTTGCCTCTCCCAGGAAAAACGTTTGGAATGTGAGGGATAGGTCATGTCGTCCACGATGTCTTCTATTCCTTTGAAGGTATGTATCTCTCATTCGGCATGCGGTCCCTTGACATCCAACCTGTGGGCTTCAAGCCCCATGGAGGCCCAAGCTAGGCCTATTCCTCCAAAGCTATCCACCAACTAGGTCCTGCAAAGACAAATAAGCATGCCCTCCAAGGATATCAAGTCAAAATATCATGATGAGTAAATCAAATCAATAAATGAGATACCTAAGCATGTGCATCAAATATTACCTTGTCAAACAAGTAAGTGCTCAAAGACATTATGCAACTTTCCAAGCTTGGATATGGGAGGGTTGACAAGGTATCCTATTGGGTAGATATTTCCTAGGTCAAGGAGTGTTTCCCAAGTGATCCCTCTCTAATCCATGTAAAGTGGATGAAGTTGTTAAGGATCAATACTCAATGGGCATGCATTTCATTACATACAAGGGGTTTTAGTGTCTCATTCATGGGTTCCTTTGTAGAGGGTGTGTGGAACCTTCGTTTGCAATGCAATTTTTTCCAAGCCCATCATTTTTCCATTAGTTTTTTATTTCATGTTTTAAGGATGAGTTGAAAGCCATTGTATTGTCATGGTGTCCATATAATGACAATGTCACTCAAGAATACTTTTTGCGGAAATGATAAGGTTGGTTCATGATGAGACCCCCTTTCTCTCAGTTGTGCAACTGATAGCCACTACCCTGGCTTGGTGGCCAGATGATGGTAGTGTCATACCGCTATATATCCATGATCATGATAGTTCGTCTCATGATGAGACCTCATATCCTCCAACCAACCCCCTAAGCATTATTTTACTCTTGTGGGTCCCCCTTTTCTTACAGATAAGTGTTTCATTTCTTTCTTGGGGGATCCCTGGGTGAAGCATCTGGAAGGTTTATACATAGGATTTTATATTTTACCCAACAACAATCCATGTAGGCCTTCAACCCCTTCTTCCCATAGAATGAGGGACAACCCCTTCTTTGGGTCAATGCACCCTAAAATCCCAAGATATAAGGAAATGGGGGGTTTAAGTGATGAAAATTGGTAAGTATGGTCGGGAATGATATGATGGATCTTCAAAGGACTTCCTAGTAGCAAACATATTCCCAAGGAAGACCGCTTACTAGGGCAAAATGTCAACCACCAAGGTGAAATAGGGAGAAAGACATAATGTCCAAGAATATGTCATGAAATATAAAGCAGTCTAATATACAACATACTCAAATGCCTCAAATATTGAAATGGCACTTACCATAATACCTGACTTGTACATCATGGAGAAAGGCCCACTTCCTATCGGAAACCAATTCATGTGGTGGATTCCATCTGAAAAATCCACAACCTCTATGGTGGTGAACAAGGTCTCCATCTGTGCAAGTGGATATTGTTTTCCATGTAGTCTCTTGGCACCATATCTGCAAATTTAGGGCCTCGACATATAATCTCCTTCGTTATCCCATAAAATGGGGATAACAGATTCAATGGACATGCTAGATATGGTTCAGGGTGTAATAATGAAAATGCAACAAATTTAAGAAAGAATGAATCAATAAATTTCATGGAAACTAAATACCCAAGGAAAACTTAAGCACAATCACACATGCATCACAAAAAATACATATATTTCCATAGAATAAATGACATTCAATTCCAAATACATAGATGGAAACAAAACACTTATATTTAACAAAATATAGTTGAAGAAACTATGTTTGTACAAGAAATGTTCCACCCAAACATAGGTATCCAGTGTAAATGTCACCCCAAGCTAGGATATGAGGCCAACATGATAAGGGAACCAAGATACAAGATTCTACATCACTCAACCCTAACAAATAACAAATTTCAAAGGAAAAATAACAAATACCATCCTTTTGTTTTCTTCTTTTCCTTTTCTCAAAAGGCTGGATTGTGCATTTTGCATCAGAAAGAGAAAAGATTGCATTTGAAGGTTTGAAATATTGTTCATGCATTTTATTTTTTTAAATCAGTTTTCATTGAATAATTAGTGTAAAGTTTTCTTTTCCAGTGTTCTTATAAGTTTCATTTTTTCAAGAGTCTCAAAAAACATCAGTTTCACTTCTGTATCCTTTGAGTAAAGAACAACTGCCAAAATGAATGTTAAACTTAATTTTACTAGACTTTGTATCTAGGGTTCATAAACATGTTTAGGGTTAGGGTTGTGGATTAGGATTGGAGAGATAACTCTCCAAGTCCGGTAAAAAAGCATAAGAGTTTGATATAGGGAGAATAAAATCCAATTTATGTATAAGTATATTCGGGAGCCTCCTCTAACACAGAAGTTAAACAAGAGGTAGTGTAAGGATGATCCAAGGAGATAGCCCCTATGAGGCTTGACCAAGCATAGTGGGGAGATCGTATTTTGGGGGTTTCGCTAGAACCCATACCTTCTTGAGAGGTGGTGCTTTCAGATATTCAACATTTTTTAACCTGCACATACGTTCGATCCTAATTGTCAATTGTACCCCTCGGACAATGACTATGATTTGGTATCCTCAGTTTTTTTTCCTAGGTATCTTATAGGTGACTGCGTGGGGTTTCTCATGGTACCCAAAGTACAGGTCATTTCACGCTATCAATACCCCTAGAGGGTGCCCCATGAAGTGAGTTTTACTTGCACTGAGTAGGGATATTAAGTGGAGGTTGGGGTAACTGCTTATCACTCCTTCATTCATCAGTCTCGGGACATGATCACCCGTCTAGGTTTTTGGAAGGTCCCTTTCCACTTTTCATTGCTTTGGATTTAGGACCTTATCCACATGGGCTGAAGTTATGGAGAAGTTGTTTGCTTTCGATGTTTCTCTTGGGATTTTTTAATGGAGTGTTTCTTTGTATATTTATCCTTAGGTTGTGTCTATGCCACCACTTTTGGATTGCTGATTCAAGGTGGATGACCAACCACTCTGCTGGTTAGAAAGGACCCCTAGTCTTTCTCTTGAAAACGTAGAGTTGCCTCCTAGAAGGAGTGGGTTTTTATGCCACTAGTTATCTAGAGTTAGTGTGCAAGACATTTTTGGACATGAACAATCCTGGAAGGGACAAACCTATGCATAATAAAGACATGGAAAAATTTCTTGGAGATACCAACCAAGGGACCCCTTCCCTAGGGGATTCTTTTTCTTTTCCTTTCTTAGGAAATGTTGGTGCCCCCTTGATGGTCACTTTGAACATTACAAGGTTGAATGTAGGACTACTAGTGTGGTTTTGGAACACTTTGAATGTCCCGAATGCTCTTGATTATTCTCATATAAGAAATTTATATCATGGGCATAAAATGGATGTTGATCCTTTACCTTCTGTATCCATGAATTATGCTCCTCCTCTTTCTTCCTCTTCATGTGAAATTCTAGTTACTAGTAACTAGAAGTATAAAAGGAATAGGAAGATGAGACTAAGAAGAAGAAGAACTCACCAACATATACAATTCAATAAGGATATGTGCCACCAACACCTGCAAGTCTTGAAAATTCCAATCACTAGAATTCATACTGGAAATAGTTCAGTAGCCTCTCTTAGTCGTGATGGAGGAAAGCAACCAACCTCTATAAGTCATGCTGGGATAAAAAGTTCAGTCACTGCAATTCATACTAGAAATAGCTCACCAACCTCTCCTAGTCATGTTGGAGATCTGCAACCAGCCGCAACAAGTCATGATGGGGGAAAGAGCCCATTCCCTGCAAGTCATACTAGAGTCTAGTTACCATCCCTTGCAAGTCATGATGGGAGCCCACAACCAAACTCTACTATTCCTATTAGGAGCATGAAACCAACCTCTTGTTGTCATGTTGGAGATAGGTCAAAAAAATCTATGAGTCATGTTGAAGAAAAGAAACCAATTGATGCAAGTCATGTTAGGAGCATGAGTCTATTCATTGTTAGTCATACTATACAATCGTCACCAACCTCTACAATTCATGTTGTAGAATAGCTACCAGCCTCTGCAAGTCATGTTGGGAGCATGTCACCAGCCATTGCAAGTCATTTTGGGGGCATTGATAATGTTGAGAATCCTAGAAAGATAGGACGTAATCCAAAGTTCCCTTGTAAGCTTTGCAAGTGATATCACCTTAATCATCTATTCCCTACTAGTTGTATGGTACAAAGACCGTGGTCCTTGTCTGACGACCCTTCTAGTTCTAAGTCATCTTCGGTTTCCCAAGAGTCTATTCAACTAGTAGTTGAGGAAGTGGTTATGTCAATGCAATATGTGGTTGATCTCGGTCTTCTTTTAAACAGTGATGAATCTTCTAAAGTTATTTTGTCGATGCAATATTTGGTCGATCCCACTCTTATTTTAGGGAGTGATGTGTATTTCAACTATGTCTTTAGAATTCCCAGTTCAATATCTTCTGAACAAGGGGGAATTCAACTCTCTTCGAGTAAACTCCCTACAAGTCCTAGGGTGGTTTCCTTTGATTGGAATGATCTTGTTGATCCTCTCATTCCTTCTTTTGCACCTTTCCATATAATGGTTAAAGTTCATTCAATGGGAATTTACCGATGTATTGTAAATGAAGGATCCTATGCAAGTATTGTATCTTCCTCATCTTGGAAAGATTTGGGTTCTCCTAATCTTGTGTCAACTACTAGTGAGTTGTCGACTTTTGACAAAAGACCTAGTGAATGTTTGGGGATTCTACCTCAACTTGCTATCATGTTAGGTGGAAAGACTATCTTAGTCGGTCTTTTAGTGGTGCCAAGCTCTTTAGACTTCAATATGATTCTTTGGTGTGATTATGTTTATGCGATGAATGTTGTTGTTTCTATGCTCTTTCATGTGATGCATTTACCTCACAACGTAAGCATTGTCACTACTGATCATATTTCATATGATAATCACCATATTAGTTCAGTTCTAGATCAAGTTTCTCCTTTGTATGTTCCTAGAGTTCAAGTAGACTCTTCCCCACCACGAGTGAATTATGTGTCATCTTATCCTCAGTGTTCAATTTCTTCTAAGAAGGATCTTTCATAGTCATGTTTTTTTTCTTGATACAATGTCTTGGTAATTGATCAGGTGTTGTATCCAATGGGGGAATGCAAGCCTTTTCTTTCCCCTTTTGGCCCAAATAATCTATTGCTTCCTCTTGAGTCTGATAATATTGTTTATGAGACCTTGAGCCCTGGTATTGGTGATTCTTCGAGTCCTAGTTTCCCATATGTTGAATTTCCTTCAGATGAGGCTATCCTTGAAGCTATGATTTTTTATTTTCGACCTCCTCCTAAAATGGAATCTTTACAGGTTGTTTACCAAGTAATCCCTTTGCCTAAGCCTAGTAATGGGCTCTAGTTGGATAAGTACTATGCATAAGCCGCAAGGTTGTGTGATACTTTATACATATTTCACTTTTAGGGTTTCTTTTTTTCAAGATTTGTATTCCATAAAACTCGTTATTATCATAGGTTTCTATATTGGATTAATTAACTTTTGGGTGAGTGTTGTTGGTATTATATATAGGATTTTGGAGACATTTTATTTTGTGCCTTTTCCTATGTCGATCTGCTCTGATAGGTAATAATATCGAAACTGGCATATAGGTTATGTTTTCCCGTTCATGCATTTTTTCATTATTCATTTTCTATTTCATTTTTCCTTAGGATCAACCTCACTAAGTTGCAACACAAAACTCTATTTGTTGTTTAGAAGTGTTGTAATTCTTGTGGTAGAGCCTACCGTTCATGGGTTCCCTAATTAAAACCTCGTTTGTAGTTTGAAACCCATGTTGAAGTACTTTTATAGGCTCAGGATCCCTATTTAGTCTTGCCATGACTTTGCGTTGAAGGCTCATATATTGTTCTCAATTTTATTTTGGCTAATACCCCATGGGGCTCCCTCATTTATGTGTTAAGTTGTAATATTCCATTGCATTCCACTGCTTTCACTTTTGAGCTTAATGTTAACTTCATCTTGTTGTCATTTAACCTCTTATACATTCTCATCAGTTGATATCCCTACAATATTTTCTTTTGTGACTTGACACTTGTATCCCTAGGAAGAAAATTTCCTTCGAGTGTCCATATCCTGCACATTCTTCCTTGCATTGAGAACAGGTATGTTCCTTGCACTTGGAACTAGTTTGTTTTCCAACAAAACTCATTTCCTCTGTGTATTCTATCATTATTTTACTCTTTTTCAGAATTTTATAATATGAAAAAGACAAAAAAAAAATCAAATAATAAAAAAAGAGTGTGGGAATGATTCTTCTTTCCCATTATTGGTAACATTCAAGTTTCCTTTGAAAAAAACCCAAAGTTTTGAATCTAGTCTCAACAATTTGGGTTAGTATGAATTTAGGAAGTTAAACCAATCACACAATTTTTACTCGTCCGACAGGTTATTCTTCCAATCATTATGGAGAGTCTATCATTGCCTCCTACATTGTAGAATTATTTCAATGTTCATTTTTATCCCATCCTGCCTAAGTCACATATTGTGTCATTTTTTTGTTTAGAGAAATTTCTAGCCTGTGTTGGCCATTCCGCAAAATTCTTGGCTTTACAAGTTGGTCTTCTTGTGTTTCAAGTACATATTAGAATCAAAAGTATATTTTTCCTATACTCATGTTGGTATGGAGGGTCCCCATTGACTTCCTATCAACGGGTTAATCTCTTATCGACTATGAAAAAAATCTCTAAGAGTTTGACCTAGAGTCACACTTTGGATCTATTCACATCATTGATAGGTGACCTTATGTTCAACATATGAAATTCTATCATTGATTGCTGACATGGTGATTTACCTTATGTTCGACGACAATAACATTATTCACACATAAGGATTTGTGCAGTACCTTGGATTCCATTTGTCCTCATTGGTGGTTTCCTCTCCTTTGTTGGAAGTATTCATTATTGTTTATGATTTCAAGGATCTCTTTCATGCACTATTTACATCTGGTGCACAAGGGAGACATACTTTGTGGTGGTCCTTTCAATATTTCATCTGATTCCTTCCAAATCTTTGGCCTTATGCTACTCCTCGTGTTGGATGATGAGGGATTCCTTAATTCCCTCCTTCCAATGAATCTCTTTCTATCTAATTCAACACATCTTGCTCAGGGATAGGGATCTAAAGTCATTATTAGTACCTTGGGGCTTGTAATAATTAGTTTCAAGTTCCCTTGCTATTGACATTGGGAATACATCAATGTCCCCTGATCGATATATTCTATTAGGTGTTCGACATCAGATCCTCTATTCACACTTGTTATATTGTACGAGGTACCTTGACACCCATTATCATTATTTGTGGGTTGTATGATGTTTTTTAACAATATACATCAATGATCAATAATCAAATGATGTATCATTGTGTTCGAATTCAACACATCTATTTGTATGGTGTTGACTCGTACCACGTCGGTTGATTTGAAGACCTTGGGAATTTAGTAACATCACCTATTTTATGTTGTTTCTCGAGTTTTGATTGGATAGAACCACTCCTCACATCGGTACTTGTGAAGGATCGGTTATCCATCTCTTTCCCCCAGATATACTTCACTAATTTTGAGATATATATCCACTGTGTATCTCTTTTGTGGATATTATCTTTGTTTGACATGGATCCATCATGTATTTTTTCCATGGCCATGATCATTGATTTCTATATATAAATTCTTCATGGATCCAAACTATACTTGATTGGAAACCATGTTTATCACACCTAAGCATGGGTATGTCCACCATAGTAATTGAGTTTTATGACTTGTTTATGTGTTTGGTTTATGTCCTCATATTGGATTCTGGCGACCTTCACCCTGGCTAACTGCTCTTTGAAGATTTACAATGTATTTCAACCATCAGTTGCTCTTATGACCTCACAAATCACGGGGCATCTATTATAGCGTCAATTTCTACCCTTGAAGCATTGATGCTCTTATTGGCCTATTCCCTATCCTACTTACAAAAACATATTCCCCATACATCCTTGAGACCTTCTACAAAACATCATTTTGGCAGTTGTATGCACCCTCATAGTTATGCAGCACGCGTATACATAGACTACTCAAGAGATAGTCACATACATTATAATAAATGATTCAAACAATATATATATATATATATATATATATATATATATATATATATATATATATATATATATATATATATATATATGCCCTAATTAAAATTTTGAGTTATGGGATTGGTTATTTTTCTAACTCCTTTTACTATGGGTTCATGGTTATTTTCCTAACTCCTTTTACCCGTACTCAATTGTCTCTAACCAACTAGAGACCACACAAAAGGAGAATTTTGTCCAAGAAGAAAGCTAATGATTCTTTGCATACCAAAAGAAAACATCTATTTGGTTATAACCATCGAGTCTGTAAGCCCTTATACATCCATGTTGTTGTTGGTTATTGATATGGAAACCCCTATTTCCAACCCCTTTCTGATCACCAACCAATATGTCCAATAGTCTTCATTATGTTCTATTTTGGTCTATGGTGAATCCAAAGTCAAAACCAACCTTTATAGAAAGATCTTGGGTGGAGGTACCTGGGATTTCTTTTGATGGGAAAACACCACATAGGACAGGTATATTTTGTAACCAACTAAACTACAAAATATTATAGAAACTCATTCCTTCAAAAAAACATTGTATTTGTAGTGTTTAACTTGCAATTCTTACATATATTCTTTGTAGAACACTAATTATTTTGATCATTCTGTTATTTTCATTTGAATAGCAAGTAATTATTAGGACAACTACCTCTTTGCATATGCTTTCATGTTTAAGGTTCTTACTAGTTGCAAAGGAACTATTACAAAGGAGAGAAGAGATTTTGACAACCGTAGGACTCATGATAAGTTTATCCTTCTTCTCCTCTCAATAGTTAGTTATTTCCTTTGAATTCATTTATAAATTTTTTTTTGAGTGTTATTTATGGAATTTTATTTTTGTACGATCCTTGGTACGTTGTAGTAAGCCGACTACTATAGGGAATTTTTATCCAAAAGCACTCTAGCACCTAGGCATCTTTTTATCGAGTGATTTCGTTACTGCAAATCAGATTAGCAGCTCACAAAAAAATGCATTGTTGAAATATTCAACTCAAACAAATCTAGCAGAAGAAAAAATAGAAACCAAATCATGCACACAAACACACCAATATTGTTTTGGGTACATACCCCTAAGAAAACCCTGGAGGGAAAACTAGTACTGAGAATGATATTATTATGATAAAATCAAGGCTCCTGTAATAGGGATAATGGACCACTAAGAGAAATACAACTGCAGAAAAACATGGCAAAGTATGATATGTTGTATGACTAAGATTTGGCACACCTTTTGAGGTGTATGAACCTTTTCTTTTGCAAAATCGTGTATGTGCCCTTATATCCACTGTGACCCGCATACACGAACAAAAATATTGTACGACAAACTTCATACTTCTTGAACCTTTCCTGTGGCTTTTCTTTGTTGAAACCCACTTTTGGATGCCTCTATTCTTTCTTCTCCTTGACCTGACCTCTAGATGGAATTCCTTCTCCACCTATCTAAGATATCCTTCAATCAAATTCCTTGATGATCCAATCCTCTCTGTGTCAATTATCTCAACACAAGTATCAAGTCTTGTCAAGTGTCTTCTCCTTTACCCTAGCCTTGATTTTATAATTTAGAGTTATAACCTTACCCTAATCTCCAAAGTGATTGACGATTGAGATTACTCCTCACCTCACTTAAGATAAATGGCTAAGATTAAATGATAACTTTTAGCATTTTCTTAAATAATTCAATTAATCAATAAAAGAACTTTATTTTAATAATTCATTTAATTAAAATAAAGTCAAGGATATAAGGTTTTATATGATTTCCAGACATCTAGAAACATAGACCTTTGCGTAAATACATATCTGATGCTACCATGCATCAACACTCCTTCTTAACGAGGAAGGTATTATGCACCACTCCAATTTTGTCTCTAAAGAACACAAACTTCCCTTTAACCAAGGGTTTGGTCCAAATATTTGCAACCTTTAACTAAGGGTTTGGTCAGAATATTTGCAACCTTCTTATATGTGGAAATGCACTAAAGCTTCACTACTCCCTTCTGGATCATATCCCTGATGAATTGGTATCTGATATCTATATGCCTGGACTTGTCATGGAAGACTGGATTCTCCAAGAGTTCAATACAACTCTTATTATCGTAGTATATCATCGTAGGCTACAAATATTGATGAAATGATCCTTTAATCAAGTTGCAAAGCCAAATGGATTCACAGCTAGTCATATGTGTGGCCATGTACTCTACCTCTGTTGAACTCAGTGCTACAAAATTTTGCTTCTTGTTGAACCAAGTAATCACTATTAATCCCAAGTTGAAGCAACACCCCAAGGTTCTCTTTATGTCTACTAAATTCCCTACCCAATCTGATTATGAGTATCCCTGCAACTCTAGTACATCTCCTCCAAGATACCTCAATCCATACTCCATTGTACCTCTCAAGTACCTGAGCACATGCTTTGTTGCAATCCAATGCACCTACCTCATATCCACCATGAACTGAATCAAGGTGTTCACCGCAAAAGAAATATCTGGCCTGGTGTTGACCAAATACATCAAGGACTCTATTAGCTTCCTTCATATCCTGGGATCCACCAAATCTGAATCTTAAGTGACAATATTTTTCAAATTGGTAACCATAGGTGTGGACATCAGTCTACAGTCCTCCATCCTGAATATCCTGAATATCTCAACTACATACTTCCGTTGAACAAGGAATATCTCACTTGATTCCTTCCATACCTCTAATCCCAAGAAATAATGCATCAAGCTAGTATCCTTCATCTCAAAATCACCAGCTAAATATGCTTTGCACCTTGCAATAATCTCATATGCACTTATGAGAAAGAAAACATCTACGTACAGAACCAATATGAGTAGATTTGTCCCAGAATGTATGAAGTACAAGTTAGGATTGACCTCACTCTTGGTAAATCCCATACTCTACAAGTATTTGTCAATCCTCAAATACCATGCCATAGGTTCATGTTTGAGTATGTACAAGGATTTATTAATCCTACACACATGAGACTCCCTCCCATGTACCTCAAAGCCCTAAGGTTGCTCTATGTATACCCCCTCCTCAATGATCCCATTGAGGAAAGTTGTTTTCAAATCCATCTGATGTATCCTCCACCTCATAATTGAAGCAATAGAAATAACATATTGAATAGAAGCATACCTAGCGACTGAAGCATATGTCTCCTCATAGTCCACTTCCTCTTTCTCGGATAACTCTCTCTCCATAAACCTCACCTTGAACTTATCGATCCTACCATCTACAACATGCTTGATCTTGTGGAGCCACCTGGAACTCACAGTTGACAACCCCTTCAGTCTCAACACTATGTCCCATGCATCATTCCTCATAATATAGGTGTACTCCTATACCATGTCACCCTACCATACTCGTTGATCCACTACTTCGTAAAAATGGAAGGCTCATCATCAATGATGCTACTCATAAGCACCATATAGTTCAGAAACTTCCTCAAAGGCATCTCCTCTCTGACCTCACTCCTAGGAGCCTCACCACCATCCCTCAATGTTTGTAATATCCACCTAGGTCTCCTGATAGGACTGGAAGGGGATAGCTCCTCCCCACTTGGAGTCTGAATTGTTGATTGTTTCTCATCCTTTGGAGCCTATTTCTCCTTGTCTTCTGTCACTCCTTATGACTCCTGAGATCTCCTAGGTGCCAAGTTCTCCTCGAACTTAACATCTATGCTCACAATTTACTTTCTTTTCACTGGAATGAAGATCATGTAAGATTTTGAGGTCTCATTGTACCACAAAAATACACCCTTATGTCCTGAAGGATATAGCTTCGTCCTCTTCTCCATAGGCACATGGATGTAGATTGGAAAACCAAAGATCCTCAAATGACCTATCTCTAGATTCACTCCCGAGAATACCTCCTCTAGAGTCTTGTCCCCCAATATCCTGCGAGGTCTCTTGTTTTGCACATATATTATTGTGTTACATGCCTCTTCCCAAAGAAACATAGGAAACTCTTGTTCATTTATCATAGCCCTCGAAGAACCGATGATGGACCGATTCTTTCTCTCTGCAAACCCATTTTATTGAGGCTTGAATGAGTCTGTCAGCTCCCTGTTGATCCCTTCCTCAATGGAGAAATCCTTGAAGTCATTGGAGGTGTAATCTCCCCCATTATCTGAGCTCAAGACCTTGATATTCTTCCTTGTTTTGTTTTCTACCCAACTAAAGACCTCATCCTTGGTATTCAAAAAGAATATCTAGGTTTCCTAAAAAAATCATTAATAAACATCACATGGTATGATGATCCTTGCACTGATGCTACTGACATTGACCCATTCACATTTGAAAAATAAACCTTGGCATTCTTTCCAAGTTCACACCCTCCCCATACCCCTTGCTACTCAATACTAAATTCTAGAAGACCTGTAATAATTCCCCTCGGAAATGGTAATTCCCTGTAGTGTAGGTGTCCCAACCTCTTGTGACACAACTCACTTAGGCTATCACTGTCGTGTACCAAATCTTGAACAACCTTTCTCTGCAACCTGTACACAGTTCCCTCTCTAACCCCATCGACCATTGTTGTGTCTGGGATAGATTTCTCTAGACATATTAGTACTTTCCGTCTATGAAAAGTAACGACAAACCCCTATCCTCCATAGTTGATACTAAGAGCCAATTCTTCTTCAAACCTGGTATGTAAAGCACATCTTAGGCATCCAATGAAACTCCTAAATCGATATGGAATGTAATTGTTCCCTCTCCCTTCACTGCATGCTTGGCATCATCACCAAGTTGCACATGAACATCTGATTCCCTCTCCATTAGACTATTAAATATCTCTCGTTCTTCTGTCATATGGCGAGATGCATTGTTGTCCAAGAACCAAGCACTCTTTGCAATTGTACTACTAGAAAGGAAAGAAACTAGTGAGTAATCCTCCTCAAACTTCGTCGCAAACTCATCAAGTTGCATCTTTGTTGGTGTTGATATTTCTGTCTTTCCTTTACCCTTTTTCTTCTCTAGACACTGATATGCATAATGTCAATTCTTATGACATTAGAAGCACTTGATTTTACTCAAGTCTTTCTTCTTCCCTAGTTGTGATGATCCTCCATCACCGTTACCCTTCTTGCTAGAACTCTTTCCTTTTCCCTTCCTTGTCTCACTGACAAGGGCCATGTTCTCATCACTACTTCCCTACTAGTTTCTCTTAGACTCCTCCCAAGTCTCTTCCTGGATGCAATCATCCCAAAGTCTCTTCCAATGTCGGAGATGTTCTCGAGCACAAACTCCCTTGATAAATGGTTCCCATGACTTGGGAAGACCATTCAATGCCACTTCATGAGCTCTATGTCCTCCTTTTTATCCTCTATGGCTGCAAGATGATCACACATCTATGTGATCCTCATGAAATAACTGGTAACATTGTCAGATCTAGACATCTGCATATATATGAGTTTATTCCTCAAGACCATCTTCCTATTCATCTTCATGCTCTAGAATAATCCTACCAATGCATCAAACATCTCTTTAGCCTTCTTCTTCTTGGATAAGTGAGGAAATAGATGATCCTTCACTAAATCCAAGACGACCCTATAATATGCTTTGATCTCCTTCTTCTCTTAAGCTGCCAAAGTTGTCGAATTTGTCGGTGGAGCAACTACTTTGTCCAATAACTCCCAAAGGCTGTACTCCTTTAAAGCCAAAGTTACTCTTGCTTTCCAAGATAGAAAGTTGGATGTTCCATCCAATCTGTCTTCAACTCTCAAATGTGTTGTTTCCATCCCTAAGACCTAATAGACTGCGTTGGATATAACCTGCTGCTGAAATTGCCCCTATACTAACCTATACAGACTTATACATGCCTGTCACCACTAAAGCCCATGTATGTACACGACTTCCTCATTGAAACCCGCGTATGAACACGTTTATGATTACTACTACTCACGCATATGTGATTGTCTCCAAAGACACCCATGTATGTATTCTCATGTTCCTTCTGCAACCTGCGTACAACTCCATAAAACTACAAAACCCTAGTTCTGCCTCAGTATGATTGTTTCCTTGAAATCCATCATTTGATTTATGTCTGTTAGTTATGGATCTGCTAAGATTTCGTATAGATTTGATAGATCTACTATCAATTGCTATGGATCTAAGATTTGGCTTCCTCTAAGAGCATGCACTCTAATACCATGTTGAAATCCCCTTACTCTGACACCTAAGTATCTTGTTATCTAGTGATTTCCTCACTGCAAATCAGATTATCAACTCACAAAAAAAAAATACACTCCTAGAATATTCAACTCAAAAAAATATAGCGGAGCAAAACTAGAAACCAAATCATGCACACAGAAACACCGATATTTTTGGGTAGATACCCATGGAAAAACCTCAGAGGGAAAAACAGTACTGAGAATGATTTTATTATCCTAAAATTAGGGATCACAAAATAGGGATAACATCCCACTAAGAGAAATACAACTGCAAACAAACCTGGCAAAGTATGATATGTTGTGCGACCCAGATCTGGCATGCTTTTCGAGGTGTATGCACCTTTCCTTCTGCAAACCAACGTATACACACCTGTCTCCATTATGACCTTCATACATGAACATAAATACTATTGACAAACTCTATACGACTGAACCTTTTCCTATGGCTTCGTTGTGCTAAAACCCACTTGAGGTTGCCTTTGTTCTCTCTTCTCCTTGATCTGATCTCTAGATGTAAGTCCTTCTCCACCTATCCAAGATATCCTTGAATCACAATCCTTCGTGATCCAATCCTCTCAATGTCGACTCTCTCAACAAAAGTATCAATTCTGTCAAGTGTCTTCTCCTTTACTCTATCCTTGCTTTTATAATTTAGAGTTATAACTTAACCCTAATAACCAAAGTGATTGACGGTTGAGATTACTCCTCACCTCAGTTGAGATTAATGGCTAAGATTAAATGCTAACTTTTAGCATTTTCTTAAATAACTCAATTAATTATTAAAATCACTTTACTTTAATAATTCCTTTAATTAAAGTAAAGTCAATGATAGAAGGTTTTGGACGATTTCCACATGTCTAGACACATAGACCTGTGCGGAAATACATGTATGATGCTACCATGTATCAACATAAGTGATAGTTATAATAACACCTTGTTTTATAGGTGGAAATCCATGTACATCAAACTATTCAAGAAGTCAATGTACCGTAGGCACAACAACTAGGAAACAACTCGACCAAAGCATGAAAATACAAGACCAAATTCCTCAAGGTAATCAATGAGAAAATGCACTAGTTCGTGAGGTGCATACACCATTGAATGTCATAGGACATATGGTTAGGGCACCATGAAGAATTCACCTAACCATGTAAGCCACATTACTTCACAGGTGGAGAGACAAGCCCCTTAGAATATTCATAGAGTGAATGCATCACAATCACAATGACTAGACAACAACACGATATAAACATAAAAACACAAAACCAAATTTGCAAGAGTAATCAAAGAAAACATTTCATAAATTTGTAAATATAATAAAAAAAACTAATTGCTAAATCATCAAAAATTATAAAATGTATACCCAAACTATTATAAGTAAAGATAACCTTCATATCAATTAACAACTCTAAACCCAATACCCATTGAAGAGACATGCAAACCACCTTATTTCATAAGTAAAGAGTCAAACCCTTTAGAATATTCAAAGAGAGAAGAGACCACACCCACACCAACTAGACACCAACTTCCAAAGCACAAAAATAAAAACCAAATTCAAAAATATAAAAGAGGCCAAATCGTGGAGTGATTAGACAACTAAATGCATCAATTAACAACTCTAAACCCCACAACCATTTAATAGCCTATGTGATTCCTTACATATTAATTATTCGTTTTTTATTGTTTGTTTATTTTTATTCTACTCTACCTTAGGTAAAGGGAGTGGGCTAACTTGCGAGCAATCTTCCCTTTCAAGTTACTTTTTAGGGAAGTTCTTTCGTTTTGTGGTTTTGAATTTTTGACCAATTTGATCGATTTTTTGAGCATCTCAGTTGGTTTAAAATAGGACAAAATGTAACAACCATATACTTCTAAACATCATTAAGATTCATAAACATTTTATTTGGGTAAAATGAAACAATAACTTCTTAGCATAATAGTGATTCTCACAACAGCAACTTCAATAACTTAGATTTATCAATAAATATTGATTTCATGACAGAAGGAAATAAATACATAACCTAACAAAGTACCTGGTTCTGATGCTAATTGTTGTTGCCACTGTGCCTTGCTGCTGCCTTCCTGTTACCTGCTACCCAAATCAATCCTGCCACAAACAGAAAATAACTGCCCAAAACTACTGTCCTCCCTGCCAACTAGGAAAACTACCTAGCTCCAGGATATCTACGGATATCCTGGCCCTCCATGCCCAAAACCTCCAGCAACTCAGTGCCTCCCTGATCAAGAGCCACAGACCATAAAATACAATAGTGCACAGAAAATCACTGCTCACAGCAAAACACAGTCCACAGCATCCATTCCTCCTCCCGTCGAATGGTGCGCACATCCCCCTCTTCTCATCCCTTATTCCTCCCTGCCAACTCACGAATTTACTTCACAACCACCCTCTGTCCCCCGTCCTTCGTCATGAGTTAATTTTTTATCTTCTCGGGATCCATGGCTATCCCTCTCTGCATACACCACCATTTTATATCATTTTTCATTGATCTTTTAATTTTATTTCACAGGTCATTAAATGTGATCTGTAGTTTGAATTATTACTTAGTTAACCATAATTAATTTATGTTAATTAATTTTACTTTATAATCTTAAGAATGTATCCAATTAGGGTCGTTACATACACCCACCCTTCAAGAAACTTCATCCTGAAGTTTAAGGTGTCTGATGGTACAAAGGAAAAGAACATGGTTCACACATTCACAACAAGTAACTGACATTATTAGTAAGCAAGTCAAGAAACTCATACATACTAGTGTATGTGTATAAGGAATGCATGTGTAGCTAGTACATGCAAATCTCGTGCACATACTAATAGTCAAACTGTCATCCTTTAATAATTTAGGTATGCATTCAATCCAATCAGCAAGTCTAGTCTTTTATAAAAGACAACAATCAATTAATTATGTGAGAAATTGTTTCAATTACAATTGTCTGGTTCAATAATTTATTTTAAACAACTGTGGTTTAGTTATATAATAATGAATATTCATATATACACATTTTTTCTTCATCAAGTCCCACCACAAGACAGATCTCCATATAGTCTCAACTATTCTACTCATCCTTCCTCCCTAACCTACTTCCAACTCCATTCCTATCCGTCCTCTGCTAGACTATCTTGGAGCTTCAGCTATACTGACCTAACTCCAAATAGAACCCGTAAGTGGAAGTGTCGCTCTCTCGACCAAGCTTCCCTAGCAGGCAACTGACAGTACTCATCACACGTCTTGGGGAGTGTGAACCAGCACCATCCTCCCAGGACTTCAGGTTTCGGAGGATACATGGTGGGAAATGCCTCCACCCCTCCTAGTAGAACCAGGGTCAACACCCTACAATGGAGGATACTTGGTGGGAAATGCCTCCACCCCTCCTAACAGAACCAGGGTCAACACCCTACAATGGAGGATACTCGGTGGGAAATGCCTCCACCCCTCCTAATAGAACCAGGGTCAAC
>SNQJ01S0045915.1:97271-131403 GCA_010110895.2 Picea sitchensis
TGGGGCCGTGGATGTTTCCCCGTAGGGGTTTTACCACGTGAAAACATCGGTGTGTTGATCTTTGATCTGGTTATGTGAGTGGTTACTGAAGGTGTTCGTCCTCTGTTGGAATACCTGTGTTGTCGAACAATGGTTAAGAACATGTGTTTCCTCTTAAGAGGTCATAGGTTCAAATCCAGAGGGGGGTAAGGTATGTATACCTTCGTAGACTTTACCAGTCAAATCGCTGGGCGAAGGGGGGTCCCTTGTCCCTCTATAGCAGCCGATCAGAGCGTCCCTCCTGCGACTTGCACGTCAGAGCGTCCCTCCTGCGATTTGCAGCGGTTAGAACGTCCCTCTTGCGATTTGCACGCGGTTTTGAGCAGCGGTTGTACCTCTGCATTTTTCTTGTTTGTAGGTGGCCGCCGACTTGCTACGATGGCCCCAAAAACAATTGCCGAGATGGAAGAAGACCCTCAGGAAGCATTCAAAGCATTAGTCCGCTCGGCAGGACCTAAATCCAAGCCTTCTATCTCATCTAAGTTTGTTAAGAAGATGGAGGAGATCCCTTCGCTGGAGCTATCTCCAGAGGAGCCTTGCAACCTTGCCCTCCTTCTAGCAGAAAACGCCCTCATCAGTAAGTTTACAGGGTTATGGCCCAGCCCCAAAACGGTGGAGGCATGGATGGATGATCACTGGAAGTCACTGATACAAGGAGAAGTCTCTTTGTGCACAGTAGGCAGGGGTTTTTTTGTCTTCAGTTTCTCGAGGACAGAGGATTGTGATCTAGTTTTCAGATCTGGACCCTATTTCATGGGGGCGAGAGGGTTGTTCTTAGCCCCCTGGACACTTGACTTCAATCCCGGAGCGGAAATCACCGCAGCCCCTGTTTGGGTTAGACTGCCTCATCTACCCTTGCATCTTTGGGGGATAAGTTCTCTGGAGGACATTGGAAACAAGCTTGGGCGTTTCCTGGACAGTGTGGAGCCGAAAGGGGATCATTTTACCTACGCTCGAATTTGTGTTGAGGTTAACCTCGAGAAAGGCCTTCCGGAAGCCATTAAGCTCTCCTTGGGGGAATGGTTCCATATCCAAGAGCTGGACTATGAGAAGATTCCTTTTAAGTGCCTCCGGTGCCATGCTTATGGTCATTTCGCAAAAATATGCCCCAAAGGAGCCGGAACCAGTCAAAGAAGATGATTTTCAGCCAGTTTCTAACAGACGAAGGTAGCCAAGGCGAAAGGTCCCACTACCCCAGGCTCCGAAGGCCACTCATTCAACAGAGGCAACTCTAGAAAATAAAAACAGCTTTGATGCGTTGAAGGAAGATGTAGCCCTAGATCCAGAAACAACAGCAGCTACGGGAAATCCTCTGACAGGCAAAATCTTTCCGAATACCACCCCTCCAGAGTCAGTAGCAGCGAGAGAAATTTAGGACTCAGTTCCGGAGCCACATGCCCCTGCAGGTCTAGTTGTTTCAACCCCCTCTAGCGGCTCGGTGGAAACTTCTGACACTGAAGACATTTCAGTTCCGTCTCCACCCCTTACCCGAGGGAGAAAGACCAGCAAAGCACGCAGAGAAAAGGAGGTTGCCTCCAACATTTCTTTAGGTTCTCAGAAAAAGCTGGATCCCTTTTTTAAGGGGAAAGTCTCATCCTCCTAGGTTTAATGCTTTGCTTCTGTCTCCTATTGTGCTCACAATTTATGAGAATTTACTCATGTATGCACTTTTTGTCATATTCTCGACTTAGCTCAAGAAGTAAATGGGATTGTACTCCTCAGTTATTCAAAAGAAGGTTCGCAGCACCGTTAGAGGTCACCAACCTTCTTCAGCTTTGTAATTCTCTAATTCTGGTTTGCCAAGAAACCGTTTAATACATTCTAACCATTCTTGTCAAAAAAAAAAAAAAACTATTAAAGTATTACTAAATTATTTATAAATTAGTAAATAAATATATTATTAATAAATTATTAAGTTATTAAGAAATTAAAATCTTATTAATTAAATTAAAGTATTAATTAATAACAACCTATTAATTAATTAACCTATTGATATAACCTATTAATTAATTAATAAAGTAATATAATCTATTAAATATTAAGTATTGATTAATATAACTTATTAATAAAATAATAAAATAAAACATTTTTTAATTAATGTATTAATACATAAATACATAAAATTAAAGTATTAATTAATTAATTAATACATACCTTGATGTGATGTATAAATTAAGTATCAATATATTAATGTATTAATGCAATATTTTAATTAGTAAATACCTTAATAATATATAATATATTGTATTAATATATTATACATTAATAAATTGCTAAAGAACAAATACATTATTACAATAATCATTAAAGAATTAGTTAATTAATGAATACATTTATAAACTCTCAATAAAATTAATAAAATATTAAAGTATTATTAATTAATATATTAACAAAGCATCTATACAAACCTAATAAAGTATTAAAATGTCCAAAAATATAATAATACATTAAAATAATAATGTATTAACCCAATATTCATATAATAAAGTAAAAACATATTTGTAATAGATTATTATTTATAGATTAATAAAGTATTATATTATTTTTTTAATATTTTTTCTTCTTATTATAAAATAAACTCTAATACAAATAACCCTAACCTAAATTTTAATAAGAATAATCCTAACTCAAATATGTTCTTAATAGTAACTCTAATAACTCTTATTATTTTCTTAATACAAATTGTTATCTTCTTCTTATTATAAAATAAACCTTAATACAAATAACCTTAACTTTAATAAATCCATAACTTTAATTTTAATGGGAATAACTCCAGCCCTATACCTAATAAGTATTAACAATAATTGAAATGTATAAGAAGAGTGATAACCTTCCTTTAAATTTTAATGCATTTATAATAAGATTAGTGTTTAAGACATACCGAGCTTGTATTGATATTTATAATATTGTGAAAGCCATTTTATTTACATGCATAATGCATTAATAAATACATTACATTACTACCATAAAAACAATTCATATTTATAAATAATGATGTTTATAACTCATCTCAGTTGTATTTATATTTATAATATTGTGAAAAACTTTATTTACATGTATAATTTTACAAACACTATTATTATAACACAAAAAGTCAAATATATATTAATTTTGATTCTTAATTTTTAAATAAATTAATTAATACAAAAATAAACATGGTTATTTATAATAAACTTTAATACAAATAATCTTAACTTTAATAAATCCATAACCCTAATTTTAATGGGAATAACTCAAACCCTAATTTGACTCTAACCCTATACCTAATAAGTATTAACAATAATTGAAATGTACAAGAAGAGTGATAACTTTCCTTTAAATTTTAATGCATTTATAATAAGATTAGTGTTTAAGACATGGTGAACTTGTATTGATATTTATAATATTGTGAAAAACATTTTAATTAATAAAATATTAAAGTTTATTAATTAATATATTAACAAAGCATCTATACAAACCTAATAAAGTACTAAAGTGTACAAAAATATAATAATACATTAAAATATTAATGTATTAACCCAATATTCATATAATAAAACTACAATAAAGTAAAAATATATTTGTAATAGATTATTATTTATACATTAATAAAGTATTATATTATTTTTTTAATATTTTTTCTTCTTATTATAAAATAAACCCTAATACAAATAACCCTAACCTAAATTTTAACAGAAACAATCCTAACCCAAATATGTTCCTAATAGTAACTCTAATAACTCTTATTATTTTCTTAATACAAATTGTTATCTTCTTATTATTATAAAATAAACCTTAATACAAATAACTTT
This sequence comes from Picea sitchensis, assembly GCA_010110895.2. Taxonomy (NCBI): domain Eukaryota; kingdom Viridiplantae; phylum Streptophyta; class Pinopsida; order Pinales; family Pinaceae; genus Picea; species Picea sitchensis. Next base: position 101,102 of record SNQJ01S0045915.1, read on the forward strand.
AATTTTAATAAATCCATAACCCTAATTTTAATGGGAATAACTCAAACCCTAATTTGACTCTAACCCTATACCTAACAAGTATTAACAATAATTGAAATGTATAAGAAGAGTGATAACTTTCCTTTAAATTTTAATGCATTTATAATAAGATTAGTGTTTAAGACATCGCGAGCTAGTATTGATATTTATAATATTGTGAAAAACATTTTATTTACATGCATAATGCATTAATAAATACATTACATTATTACCATAAAAAAGAATTCATATTTATAAATAATGATATTTATAACTCATCTCAATTGTATTTATATGTAAAATATTGTGAAAAACACTATTTACATGTATAATTTTACAAACACTATTATTATAACACAAAAAACCAAACATATATTAATTTTAACTCTAAATTTTTAAATAAATTAATTAATACAAAAATAAATAGGGTTGTTTATAATAAACCTTAATACAAATAACTTTAACTTTAATAAATCCATAACCCTAATTTTAATGGGAATAACTCAATCCCTAATAACTCTAACCCTATACCTAATAAGTATTAACAATAATTGAAATGTATAAGAAGAGTGGTAATTTTCCTTTAAATTTTAATGCATTTATAATAAGATTAGTGTTGAAGACATCCCGAGCTTGTATTGATATTTATAATATTGTGAAAAACATTTTATTTACATCCATAATGCATTAATAAATGCATTACATTATTACCATAAAACACAATTCATATTTAGAAATAATGATATTTATAACTCATCTCAATTGTATTTATATTTATAAAATTGTGAAAAACACTATTTACATGTATAATTTTACAAATACTATTATTATAACACAAAAAACCAAACATATATTAATTTTAACTCTTAATTTTTAAATAAATAAATTAATACAAAAATAAACATGGCTATTTATAATAAACCTTAATACAAATAATCTCAACTTTAATAAATCCATAACCCTAATTTTAATGGGAATAACTCAAACTCTAATCTCACTCTAACCCTATAAGTAATAAGTATTAACAATAATTGAAATGTATAAGAAGAGTGATAACTTTCCTTTAAATTTTAATGCATTTATAATAAGATTAGTGTTTAAGACACCCCAAGCTTGGATTGATATTTTTAATATTGTAAAAAACATTTTATTTACATGCATAGTGCATTAATAAATACATTACATTATTACCATTATTACCATAAAAAACAATTCATATTTATAAATAATGATATTTATAACTCATCTCAGTTGTATTTATATTTATAATATTGTGAAAAACACTATTTACATGTATAATTTTACAAACACTTTTATTATAACACAAAAAACCAAACATATATTAATTTTAACTCTTAATTTTCAAATAAATAAATTAATACAAAAATGTTAATACATTAACAAGAACTCATTCCATTAATAATACGATGAGATGAGTTATCTTCGCGAGACAATGGGTTGTGTGCATCACATTGCGACAACGTGCTATCTTCACGAGACAATGGCATTTGGAAAATTTTCTCACATTTTGATGAGAGGATATTTGCGTCACACTACGACGACAACATTCTTGTAACCATATTGCGGTGACCAAACTATGTTCATCACATTGGAACAATATGGCTATGTTCATCACATTACGACGGTGGGGCTATGTTTGACACATTGCGACATTACTGTTTTTGTTATATTTTGACACTATTATGTTTGTCACCTTGCAACATTACTATGTTCATCAATATGCAACGAAAATGCAATGTTCGTCACATTGTGAATGTGATGTATTAATTCATTAATAATAATGTAAAGTACATGATATAATTAAGGAAATGTATAAATTGAATTATTTATACGTGAATGTATAATGTAATGTATTAATAAAACTAAAATATGTTAATACAATATTAAATAATACATTGTTAAAGTATTAATATGTTAATAAAGTAAGAATACATTAAAACCACTTTGTAACATTATTACATAAATACAAAACATTAATGTATTACAATTTTACATAAATACTTTGTATATGTTTTTCACATTATGACATAAGTATGTTTGCGATGATAGGGTTATCTTCGTCACATTGCGATGACATGGCTATTATTTCGATGTCATGCATATGTTCGTCACGTTGCGATGATAGGGCTAGATTCATCACATTGCGATGATAAGGTTATGTTCTTCACATTGCGATGCCCATATATGTTTCTCACATTCTGACGTTACTATGTTTGTCACATTACAACATCCATTTTTGTTCGTCACACTCCGACGAAAGGGCTATGTTCATCACATTCTGACGTCTTTATCTGTTTGTCACATTGTGACATTATTATGTTTGCGATGATAGGGTTATCTTCGTCACATTGCGATGACATGGCTATTATTTCAATGTCATGTATATGTTCATCACATTTTGATGACACGGCTAGATTCATTACATTGCGACAACAAGGCTATGTTCTTCACATTGCAACGTCCATATATGTTTCTCACATTCTAGCGTTACTATATTTTTCACATTATGACATCCATTTTTGTTCGTCACACTGCGACAAAAGGGATATGTTCATTACGTTCTCACGTCTTTATATTTTCATCACATTGTGACATTACTATGTTTGTGATGACAAGGATATGTTTGACACATTGTCATGACAAGGCTATCGTCATCACATTGTGACAACAAGGTTAGATTCATCACATTGTGACAACAAGGTTAGATTCATCACATTGTGACGCATGTATATGCTCATCACATTGTGACGTCTGTATATGTTCATCACATCCCGATGTTACTACGTTCGACATTTTTTTTATATCCATTTATGTTCATCACATTGTAATATCAGGTTATATTCATCACATGAAAAGGTTGGTTTATGTTTGACACATTATGAAAATGAAGTTATGGCCAAGTTTAAAAAAAAAGATTAATGAAGTGTTTACTTTGTGACAAAGATAGGAACTTTGAATTGATGCAATATATTACATAGAAAGAAACTTAGAATCATACTTCTTCGAAGGACATTGATAGCAAAATATATTGAACTAAAAATTATGTCCATTCCAAATAAGCATATATAAAATTAGACTATCAATTTATGCATTCCACTTTTTGGTGTTGCAAAACATATTTTTAGATAATATAAAATACATTTTTATTAAAAAAATTAAATAATATAACTATTTATAAATAATTTATCAATAATATATGGATATACAAAATTTTAAAATTATATCAATATATTTATATTTATAAAATACATATAGATATACAAAATTTTAAAATTATATCAATATATTATTTATATTTATAAAATACATACAATAATAAAATGTGTATTTTACGGAATTCAATATAATATATTATATAAAATTATAATTATAATAATGAATTACGCATTTTTATAATAATAATAATAATAATAATCTTTATTTGACTCGTAAAGTCTACGAAGGTATACATACCCTACCCTCTTTGGTTTTGAACCTGTGACCTCTTAAGAGGAAACACATGTTCTTAACCATTAGACTATATAAATAACATTAAAAAATAAAATCATTTTAATTATAAAATTTAATTGTGTATTTATCAATTTAATGCAAATTGTTAATTTATCAAAATTAAATAAAACTAAAATTTTTGAAAAACTAAAATTTGTAATTATCTATAGTGGATATAAACTTGATATATTCTCAATTCAATTGTAATGCAATCATATTTATATAAAAATATTGAATTTATATTTAGATAAAAAAAATTAATATAATAATTTTATGTTATAATTCAATATAATAATTTATCATATTTATATTTAAATATTGAATTTATATTTAGATCCAAGAAATTTGATTTTTCTGTTATTTCTATAGCCTAGAGGGCTAGGGTTTCTTCTACAAGAAAGCATGGCTATCATTATGAGGGTAGAAGACATGTTGGAAGGATCTAGAAACTTCAGATCTTGGAAGCATAGGTTGTAGATGATTCTAGACAAGAATGATCTCCTAGAACATGTTACAGTAGGTGTACCGGAACCAAAGGAAGAAGAGAAAAAGACCAAGCATAAGAAGAATGAAAAGAAAACAAAGAGAATTGTGTCAGATTCAGTAAATGATAACTTGATCCCTCATATATCTGAACTACAGACAACAAGGAAAATGTATGAAGCACTCAACAGGTTATACGAAAGCAAAGACATTAGCTGGAATCTTACCTTAAGAAATCAGCTTCGTAATATGAAGATGGAAAACTCAAAATATGTCACATCCTATCTTATGAGAGTTTCTCAGATTAGAGATCAGCTTGCAGCTATTGGAGATGTCATTAGTGACAAAAATCTTGTAACCACAACCCTAAATGGTTTTCCAACATTTTGCATTCCTTTTGTACAAGGAGTGTGTGCAAGAAGCAAGTTACCTAAGTTTGATAATTTATGGGCAGATTGCACACACGAAGAATCTAGACTTGCAGACCAATAGAAGAGATTAATTGTTGACAAAGAGGAAGATATTACAGTTCAAAAGAACAAAATAAGTTCCTTCAGGAGGAGCAATAAACAAGCTAACTCCGTAAGAGTTTCGGATAAGAAGAAATATGTTTCAAAGATCAAATGCTACAACTGTCAAAATTTGGGACACTTTTCCTATGACTGTCCTCAAGGAAAAGGGAAAAGAAAGCATCAAGAACATGTGGCAGAGGAAGAGGAATATCCTCCCTCAAAGAAATATTTAGTAGAAATTGAGAAATATGTACGTTAAGTTGAAGATAGTTGATCTGAAGAAAGATAAAAAATGGTGGAGTCTATGGAGCCTCCCCACACAAAAACAAAAGATAAGTATTCATGTTTATTTCTAGTTCCTGTTTACTTTAATTGTTTATCATTACAAGTCAGATATTTTTGTGAGAATGTTAATTAACCTCATTTTACTTCAGTATCTATGCAGACTTATGAAGGAAGTATCAAATAAGAGGATGAAGAAAGAGACAAAATATTTATTTCATAAAGCATATTGTAAGTAAGTTTACAAGGTCTCGGAAAAAAGAACTTATGTCGTAACTTGCAGAAGTTAGACAAAATGAGAAGGACGTATGATATGGTGACAGTCAGTGAAGATCAAACAGTATCCAGTATTTATATAGGAGTAGGAGGCTCCTAAAGATGCAAAACATAAATGTTCAAAATGAAGAAAAATATGGATACTCAGATATAGTTGATGAGATGTAGGTAACTACAGGTTGTTCCAGTACTGTTCTTATATATGCAGAGGGAGCAGGTTGATCCAGTATGAAGTCAGAAATAAATGTTCAAACTCAAGAAGGCACCCAGGATATTACAAAATAAAACTTCAAGGATGATGATTACAATTAGTTTGATGCAAGAGGGAGCTATGTCTCTGAGTTCGAAATGGAGGATCGTGATTTGGTGTAGTTAGGAAAGAATATGAATGGTGCCCATATATTTTGATCAAGATGAAAGTTATCAAGTAGATGGATGGTGCCCAGCAGATGGGTAGCATGGTATTATACCATGGAAATATTTTGGACCACAAGAGATTTTTTAGATCCCATAACTAGACCTTCATAGAGAAGGAAGATACCTTCATAGAGAAGGAATGAGAAATCCCACATATACACATTCGTAGAGAAGGAGAAAGAGAAGAGACCTTCATAGAGAAGGGGAATGAGAAATTTCCCAAGGTTTGCCTCTGTCCAAGTGTTGAGTTTTGGATATTATAGGGACATGCTAGAATACCCTCATAGAGTGGGGCGTGACCACCCTTGTAGAGAGGAATGTGGATGTTTCTCCAAGGGGCAGCGGGCAGATACTCTCATCTAGCCAAGGATTGAGTAGCCTAGAACACAAACCTTGACCATGTGGAATGGTTAGTTGGCTCTTGATTTTTGTGTCATGATCTTGCGTGGATCATGGAAAGGGAGTCTAGTCTTGCCGAGGCTAACATCTTAGCTTCTCTAGTTCATGTGGGATGACTAGGAGTGAAGCTATGGTAGTAGTCCTCCCTAGTGGATGGGAATATAGATGACTACAAGAGAAGGGAGAACATAAAAGGAATGGCAAAACTCATAGAATATCTTCTTTGTGAAGATAAGATATCTTCTGTATGAAGATAAGATATCTTTTGTTTGAAGATAATATATCTTCTGTGTGAAGATAAGAAAGAGTATCTTCTACATGAAGATGAAATAAAGAAAGAGTATCTTCTGCACGAAGATAAAGAGAACAAAAATTCTGTTCATTTATAGATATGCCAGATGTGATGCCAGATGACCAAGTGGATTATATTGATGCCTCTTGTTGCCCAGTTGATGATGTTATCCAGTTGATGTTGTTACCGAGTTGATGATGTTGCCCAATTGATGATGTTATCCAGTTGATGATGTTGCCTAGTTGATGATGCTATCCAGTTGATGTTGTTAACCAGTTAATGATGTTATCCAGTTGATGTTATTGTTCAGTCGATGATAACATCTAGTGACTTGTCAAAAGATAAACAATATCCTTCTTGTTAAGAGGGAGTGTTAAAATATTGTGTAACTGTAAAGAATATTCTTATCCCCTTTTGTGGATAAATTAAAAGATAAAATATATTTATTATTGATTAGATCAATCCCCTTTTGTGGATTGATCATGTTAGGCATTGTAATTGACCAAATCCCCTTTTGCGGATTGGTCAAACCCTAATTGTAATAGGCAGAATGAGAAGTCGACCCCTAGGTTAAATAAAGGTGTTTAAAACCACCCACAATGAGAATTCGGCCATGCCAGTGAAAATCTACTTATGTTCACACCTACCAGATTGTATAAATAAGAGAGGTTAGCGCCTCATTTACTCACTCACTCAGTTGTTCATCAGAGCGCAAATTTGGAGTTGTAGTTGGAGAAGAAGGAAGAGAGAGAGAGAGGCACATTCTTGGGAGAGGACTTTATTTAGTGTTTGGTTTATTGTTTTGGTATTGCATTGGCTATCTATATTAAGGAAGTTTTGATGGGTTTCCTTCCCCATGAGGGTTTCCTAGGATAAATGTTGTGTCCTCTTGTGATTGTGTTTCTCTCAGTGATCCTATCTATGATATTGTTATATAGTAAATTTAAAGTAACTTAATAATAGCAGAAACTTTAACACAAGGTATGGAAGATATTTGTGAACTCTAGTACTACTTGGTCTCTTTCTTGTTGCAGTGTGGTCAATTTGGTATACAAGTCGTCATAACTTCCAACAAGGTAGTATTGTTCATTAATAGAATCCCTGAAGGATTCCCAGGTGGTCATGACTGTAAATAACAAGGGTTCCTTTGTTTCCTTTTGCTCACAGAAATTTTCCCACCAATCTTTGACATGGGGAATGGATTTGAGGAGAGCAAAAGTAATATTTTCTCTATTCGAAAAGTTATGGACAGAAAAATACCCTTCTACTAGATTCAACCACTTTTCTACACCATCTGCGTCTATCTGACCTTCAAATATAGGAATATCGAAGTTTATTTGTACCTTGAAGGGGGTGGCGCCTCCACTCAAAGAAGATGCATCGCTTGTTGGTAGCCGCCGAAGGATTTGCGCGAAACTATCCATCATCTCGTTCCTCTGTTGCATGAGAGATTCCTCAAGCAACATTTTGAAAGGATATCCTGTGCTGACATATTTCTTTTCTCCTACCATGAGAGGTCGCTTGGGCGTGCGAGAGCTTTGGTCCTCAAGAGAAACAAGCTCGTGACCCAATTCTTTGTACTTTGGCCTCATTGGGGACATGCATTAAGACAACAAGGAAAAAACTGCTTTGATACCACTGATCCATATTTTATGAGAAAAGTAGAATGACTACAGATTATTAACAGATGCTTAACACATAATAACAGAGATACAATAAAATTGGTTTTCTATTCAACAAGAAAATAAGTTGAAAATGTAAAATGCAGCGGAAAATAAGCTTGGTGGAATGGTGGAGGCTTATCTCTGAGAAGAGATGTGACGGTTGCGCTCATTCGCAATAAGATGGTTACAATGAGGCTTTGAAGGCCTTTTTACAATAAACAGGAGTGTCAAAAACCCTAGACATCCAAAAACCTAACCCTAGAAGATGAAGTGCCAAAAGTCATGTGGGCCTCATTTGGGTAAGTCAGTACATCAACTTCTCGGGGTCGTAACTTTTGCATACGATATTCATTTTAGGCATACGATATTCCGTTGGAAAAATCTATCCGAGGAATACAACTGTTAACGAAAATTTCATGATGAAAATTTTCAATCAAAAGATTCCCAAAAAAAACATCGTTTAGGGCCTCAAAATGGCTCTGGAATTTCAGGACCTGAAAAACTGCTAAAAATAGTAAATTACCAAAATTTCCAGAAAGTTGTTTTGAGCTAGATGGAAAAGGTGGGTGGCCACCGATATTCACCTGAATCATAATCCCTCCCAAAAAGGAAGCTTCATCCTTCGACAACTTGAGATTTATTTCTCTAAGTAGTATTTCGTACAAAATTAATTGCTAAAGTGATAACAAAAAGGATTAGAATGTCGGGCCTCAAACCTCTAAAATATCAAGGGGGATTTGTAGTAAGTGTACATATATTTAAAATATTAAGTGGCATTACTTATTTTGAAAAGCTACAAAAGAAGGTGTATACTAGTAGATTTGGACATGTGGATTGTTTATGATAGACTTAGTCATAAACCAAGAAAACTAGGCTAATGTCAAGTCTTGTTTATTAGCCAAAATGTGTGGAGAGTATTGAATGATAAGCTAACAACAGAAACCACAAAATTGATTTTCTACTTAACCAACTTCATTTAAAACAAAAACTGAAGTGGTAGAAAGTAGAAGGAAGACATAGTATTATAATCTCCCATATTGGTTTAATAGTCACTTGTAGTAGCTAAGGATATCACATTTTTGTGTTATCCCTTGCATATGTTGAACAATAATTGTGATGCAAGATTTTTTCATTAACAAAAAAAATAAATAAGCAGAATGAGAAAGATGTGCTCTAATTGAGTTGTATACCTCATGAAACTTGCTCAAAATAGATTTATCCTTACAGTTGTGTCCCTCTAATATTTATTTCTCTTTGTTTCATTTTGTTAACTTAAATGTTGAGAGACCGGGCTTTCCTCCTGTTACCCCTCAATATGCATGCATTTTGAGGCATACTTCCAAGTGTTACATGTAGAAATGGAAGTGATTTTGTGGTTTCTTGTAAGGAACGAGATAGAATTTTTTTTGATAGAAAATGCATGGATGAGCCCCAATACGTTTTCCTATCAATGTACCCACGAGACTAAATAATTCCTAGATTGAGCCTAACAATCAATTTTGGCATAATATTACCCATAGACTTATCATAGTTGGAGGATGCATAAGAAGGAGGATATTCTAATCCTATTCTGTGAAAATATATTGATATGTAAACTACCATGGATATTCCACTAGATAGTTCATCACAACATATCTAAAAAAAATACTAAAATCTTTACTATGAAGATAAATTTCCTCTAGATCTCATATTATTTAATTACTAGTTTTTCTTCTAAAAATGTATGATGAAATAGTTGAAATGTGAAAAATAGAGAACAAAAGAAAATACTCACACACCATCCACAATTAAATGCAATATATGACCTAGGAAAGATAATATGGGAGAAAACCCAGCTAGAAGGTGAGGCCACTCTTCTCTCTTTTCTTCAAATGCAATTATAAAGAATGAGGCACTCTTTGTGGAGTTTCCTTTGACACTATGGCCTGTATGGATACTACATAATATCTCCTCCTCTGTTATGATCCCAGAATACCAGTCTCATATGTTTTTCTCAGCTATGGAACAATATACAATGAAAAACAATGGATCCCCTTCTCTTCCTAGCAACTTCATATTTAACATAGCTTGATAGTCATCTAAGGTTAGGGTATTGACAAGTTATTCAACCCTCATGTAGTGATAAGGTTTGGACCTTATAGAATGTTCTAGAAAACACTTTATTGGCTATCCCCGCCTGTTTAAGTAATGGGGGGTAATGTGGCATCCACTCACACCATGGTGATTAATACAGTAGGTCAACTTGCGGGAGGCGTAACTTTCCTATACGAACTCCAATTGAGGCAATTATTGCACCATTGGAAATTTATCGGTATGTATAAAAAAGTCAGGTTTGGAGCATAAAAAAGTGTTTTTAATGCCTCAAAATGGCTCCAAAATATTTCAGAAGGTTTCTTGGACCCAAATTTCCAAATTGGGACTAGCCGCTAAAATGGATTTGCAAGTTGATTTCTCCAATTTTTTTCACCTATAAAGTGTTGAGATAGATGAAAAATAACATAATGATTCAATCCAGATCATATACTCCCAAGGAATACTTTCAACACATTTTTATTTAGTATGGTGGTCAAGAGGCTTAGGTTTCCATCCAAAGCTTTGTGTAGCTAATCCTGAACCTAACTCTCCTATGGTTAGTCATGGAACCTACCAATAAGGGTAGTTATGTTTTATATTACTCCAATAATTAATTCCACCTTGAGACCTATAATATTCTTGGTATTCAAATCAAAATTACATAGTAAAGTTTGTCTCTAGTTTAGCAATAATATATGCAAATTACATGGATAAGGCAGAATGCACCATCAATAAAATATTTTGGCTTATGTTGGGATGATTATGTCTCAATCTAGGTTCTAATTTAGAGAATTGTTCCTTGAATATTTCCCCATACATAACAATGAATATTCGAAGACATGTATGAAGAAACTACAACATTTCATATTTTGAAATGACATCAGTATTGATTGGGAGCATTTTATACCATATTTAGGAGTTGATATAACCCTAAAATAGTAGTCATATGTTACTAGCATTAAAACAAAAAAATAATAGAATTTATTTGTGAAATCTCTTAGAGCCAACTTGTTCCAACATATATTAAGGATGACTTATCTTTTGTTAGTGGTCTATTTTGGAGGAACACACACACACATTAATATTGTTATCTTATGATTTGTTTGAATTTTGAGGCTGAGGTGGCAGATGAAGCATTTGAGCACCCTGGTGCCATCTTGTCAAATTGAGAATGTCAAGCTATATATAAAGGGAAATCCTTTTGAATCTATATAAATTAACAACAAATACTTCTACCTACCATAAAATATCAGAGTGATGTAGAGGCTACTATGAGGTCTTGCATTGTTATAGTTGTGTACTTTTGTCTAATGTCTTGTTTACCTTCTAATGGTGATCAAATTGGAAGGATCTCCTTGCTTCAATACTGCCATCAATTTGAGGGAATTTTGTCAAGTCATGAAATGAATTTTACTCAAGTTGTTGATTCTATATTATTTAGACAAGGAGCTACATCCAACATGTGCACCTATCTATGATGTTCCATCTACTCTTGAAATTCTCCTCATGGGAACTTATCATTGTTTTCCTAAATGTATTGAACATATGGGTATGCAGATAGTTTTTTGGGGGAAGAGATAGCCTTGCCAAAGTTGGGTACAGTGTTACAATCATGATTTCCTAAAGTATCTCTTCAAAAGGAAATTTATAATGTAAATATATCTTATGATAGAATGGTACTTCATGTTGAAAGGGGAATTCAAAGTTCATCTTACACTAGGTTATCTAAATAAAAAAAAGTTGTCTTAGATTTAAAAAAAAATGTGTTATCTTAATTTGTGTACTACATTATGTCGATAGAAATGAAAATCTATACAACATTGAAAAAAAATCAAATTTCAAATTACATAAGACAAAAATAAATTAAAAAATATTTAAGAATTAATAATAATGGAAATGAACTCAAACAAAGCAATCATCACTAAGATAAAAATGAAATGACTTGCAATAGTTGTTTGGTGTATTTTTAATGCTAGTATTCTTGTGAAATCATCACTAATATTGTTGTTGAAATTACTTTTTTTTTTTTTCCTTTTCTTCTAATCCTATGTATATGGAAAGGCCATGGATGGGTACTAAAGTGAGGGGGAAAGAACATTTTCCTGGGTTATGCACATTTTATGGGTACACAAAATCCCTTGATCAATGATGTAGTAACAACTAAGCACACAAACAAGTACTCAATTAACTTAAAGCTACAAAGAAATTAAAGTAGGCATAGTGTAAAAATGTAAGATAGGAAGCAAAACGCATAGCATATGTAAATCACATCCACATAGCTAAAAACATATATAGACTACAACTTACTTTAATACAATGATCGATTGAAGCAATAACACGGGAGGACTAGAAAACCAAGGTTTCTTCGACAACTAAACTTTGGTTCAGAGAATTATAAATTATGGAAGTGATGTGAACGAAATACATGAAAAAACACTTAGAATGATCAATTTCGGCATAACACAATGCATGCAATATCAAAAGCCATGCTAAGAAACATAATTCAAATTAGGTGACACATAAGTGAGAACCTACGAAAACCCAAAGACCAAGTCACCAAGCTTACACAAAGCCTTTGAATCCCAAAGTAGACATATAAGAAAGAGTAGGTGGGAATTGAAAATTGAATTCACAATAGAATAATGATTAGAAACAATGTAATTGTATGAAAGGAAACGCCACAAAATTAGAATCATTGAATTGAATTGCGTGCAATGTCACAACTAAAATCCATCATTGCAACAACCCCCTCAACAAACCACCTTTCCTTGCAATCCAAGAGCCAAATCCGCTAGAGTCACAATCACAAGAGCCAATGCACAAATATTGCACCAAATTTTATAACTAGAAACCTAATGTGCCACAAACATGCTAATCACATAGCACCTACACCAATTGTTGGATTAGTTACACCATTCAATTGTGTATATCTTGTGTCCAACCAACCATAACCAATGATAACAACACCCACCACAACGAAAAAACAACCACATTGTATGTAATGAACCAAATATTTAAAATATCATAATAGAACATAAGTATACACAATGTACATAATTTGAGCATGGAGAACAAGTCCAATGTAAATAAGTTATACAATAAATCCTTAAATAATAGGAGAACCTCCAAATAACCAAATACATTCACACATCAAAATTCACGTCTCTACAATAATGAATATATATATATATATATATATATATATACCTATTCACACCTACACTTGAGGCCCCTTTACTATTAGGACGACCATATTACATATATATTTACACATTACATGTACATTTATCACCATATATACCCCCCTTCCCCCTCTCCCTCTTGGGGTCATATCATATACATTTAATCTTATATATTCCCCCTTTGGGTCATAGCATAGTACCCTCCTTCAAAAAGATTTGCAATTAAAGGCTTCACATGTGATGAAACCAAGTAATATGATTTTATTATGTTCATTCTTTCTTCTTTCCATTGATGATGATCCATCCATCCAAAATCAATTATTTTCAGTCATAATCCTTGGTGGCTAGTTTTTGCATAATTTTCTTTCCTTTGATTCCATGTATTGTTGTTGAAGCCTCTCCAATTTGTAGTACATGTTGGTATATGCTAATATCTTGTTGAATAATGGTTTTGTGATGCTTTGTTCCATGAATATTGATGATTATTCCATGTTCTTCCTTGATAATGTTGATATTGATCCTCTTGTCTTCCTTGAAATATTTCCTGATAATGAGGGTTTCGATATGGTTTCACATTTGACAGTTTTCATTCTACACACCCATTTCATCTATCTTCTTTTCAGAAAAAATGGAATCTTCTATCCTCTTTGCTTGGCCTTTGATTACTCTAGCCTTGGAGATAACACCATCATATTTGGCATTTACATCCTCTATATGAAGTTCAACTTCTTCAAGTATCTTCTAGTGACCTTCTTGAATCTTGTCTTCTTTCTCCTTTTGAAGCTACAATGTCACACCATTTATCAAATTTTGACGTCCTTCTTCAATTTTGAATTGCATTTTTTATTTTATGTCATTAGTATTTAGGGATTCCTCAACCTTCTTGTAAATTTCTTGTTCAAGTCTTTTGGTAGTTTCTTCATATAATATCCTTTGTTTCTCTTGATTTTGACATTACTTCTTTTATTTTTTCAATATGTTAACCTCATCCAATAGTTTTTTATTATGGTTTTGTAATCTACATATTTCTTTGTATTTATTTTTCAATTCTTCCTTTGACTCTTTTTTTTTAACTTTCTCTCTCTAATGTTTTCTTTCTTTATGTTCTTAACCTCCTTAATGAGTGATTCATTAAGGGATTGTATCTTGGAAAACTGTTGATCTTTCTTAATAATACATCGTCTTAGTTCTTCATTCTCCTTTTGCAAATTGGAGACTTTTTATTTTGATTCTTTTAACTCATCTTGAATTGTATACATTTCCTCCATTTTTATATCCCTAATCTATTTATCTGAGAAGAGTTTTTTAAATTCTTCCGATGTGAGCTTCCATCCAGTATCCTTATCCATACTCATCCACCACTTTTGAGCTTGAACAAAAAGATAAAAAAAATTCGTTGATGGATTCCTATCATATTCCTTCACAAACCTCAACCATTCCATAGGATTCATTCTATCTTTAACTTCATTGCCTACAAATTCAAGTATTTCCATTGATTCTTAGCTAAGATCTAACCAAAATCCTCAACTTCCAACCTCAATATATTAAGGATAATGATCTCAAATAGTTATAATCATTTTTCCAATATAATATTCTATGTTTTCGCTTTCCAATGCAACTAGCCTCATGGAATTTGGATCATATATGAAGAAGATATGATTGTTTTACCTGGAACACATGTTTGAGACTAGTTATAGGACTAGTAAAAATCACGATCTTCCACATGGTGTATCTTCGAATGTACAATGACCCAGAAGCTGAAATTTATACCACATGTACACTGATATGTCTTCTAAACATACTCCAAGTTTTACTTTCTGAAGTGACCCCAAAAATATTTTATAGAGAAAATTCCAAGATGACTTGCTTGAGGAAGCAAAACCCTAGGATCAATGCTTTGATACCAAATGTAATGAACCAAATCCTTAAAATATCATAACAGAACATAAGTACACACAATGTACAAAATTTGAGCATGGAGCACAACTCCAAGATAGATAAGTTATGCAATAACTTCTTAAAGAATAGGAAAACCTCCTCCAAATCACTAAATCCATTAATACATCACAATTCACATCTCTACAATAATGAATATATGATTTCTATATATACCTATTCACACCTACACATGAGGCCACTTTACTATTAGGCTGGCCATATTACATATATATTTACACATTACATGTACATTTAGTACCATATATGTCCCCGGCCTTGGGTTCATATCATATACATTTAACCCTATATATTCCCCCTTTGGGTCATAACATATACATTTAGCCTCATATGTTCCCCCCTCTCGGGGTTATATCATACACATTTAACCCTATATATTCCCCCTTTGGGTCCTAACATTGAAGAATAACTAGATGTGCAAGATATGGAGCTTCCATGAAGCCTTTGAATCCTAATAAACTATAGTTACAATACCATCTTTCTTTACGGGTGGAAATCCATGTACCTCAAACTATTCAAGAAGCCAACGTGTCATAGTCATGATATCTAGGAAGCAACTCAACCAAAGCATGAAAACACAATACCTAGAATTCCTTAGGGTAATCAATGAGAAAATGCACTAGTTCGTGGAGTGTGTACACCATTGAATGTCATAGGACATATGTGTTATATTATTTGCATGGTTATTCTTTGCAGACTCACTGATAAAATATGTTATTACCGAGAATTTTGTTTGGTGTAGAGAAGAAATGAACATTTGTCGTGAATTGTTGATATTGTAAAACCTAGACCCCTTGTTTACAAAGAAAACAACAAGTGGGAGAATGTTGGGAATGTGTTATATTATTTGCATGGTTATCTCCACACTCTATTCATATGTGCTGGGGGGGGCTTGACCTTGGGGGTTTGGGGGTGAAGCCCTTGAAAAAAATGTTCAGTTGTTTTTGGTATATTTTTAGCATGTTTTATGTTTTTTGGAAAATGGATTTTTGTCCCATTGCAGTCTAATCATGGTTAAGGGATTAGTGTTTTAATATAATTCAGGTTAATCGATTAGGGTTTTGAATGTTGTGGAATACCTAAAATATTGTAAATTCAAGATAATACAATGACGAATAGAGAGGTGTGGCTCTAAGGTTTGTTGGTTTTCTTTATTAAGGGTTTCCAAGTTAAATTTCTATGTGTATTGTGTGTATGAAAATATTGTTTTTTCTATTTTTATTAAGAATCTATATACATCGTTTCACGTCAAAAGTTTACCACTTACAATATGGCTAGGGCACTATGTAGAGTTCACCTAATCATTCATGCCACCTTGCTTCGTTGGTGGAGAGGCAAGCCCCTTAAACTATTCACAAAGTAAATGCACCATAATTATAATTACTAAGCAATAATGTGACCAAAACATGAAAACATAGAACCAAATTTGCAAATGTAATTACAGAAGCCAATTCATGGAGTGGCTAGATCATCAAAAACTACAAAACCATACAAAGCCACCTTAAATAAAGAGAACCTCCATGCCAAATAACAACTCTAAACCTAATGCCCAATCAACAAACATGCAAACCACCTTGTTTCATAAGTGTAAATCCAAACCCCTTAGAATAAGGATCACACTCATGCCAACTAAACATCAACTTAAACAAAAACACAAAAACTGAAACCGAATTCATCACAAAAATGATCATAGCGACCAAATCATGAAGTGGTTTGACAATTAAATGCAACATGATGCATGTGCAAGCCACCATCAATGTAAAGGAACCTCACACCAACCTCATTATCAATCAACAAGTCTAAACCCCATAAACTTTCAATGCTCTATGTCATTTGTATTCCACTGTACCTTATAAGTAAAGGTGTTTATGTTACATTGAGACAACCTCAACAAGTAAAAACCCATCATAATTTTTTAAATGAAAGACTATTTTTTAATAAGCAATTCAATTTAATACACAAATTCCTCAACATTCCCCAAATTAATACACAAATTCCTCAACATTTGCCAAATTTAAAATTTTGGTTAAAACATTAGAGCTTGGATCTACTCAGCATAAAATTTATTCATGAATTATAGTTATTAACTTAGGTCACATATACTTATAAGCCTATAACATGTAAGTACCTACAACCTATTTTGATGGAAGTTTTTGATATTTTGTCTAACATGTAAGTACCTACAACCTATTTTGATGGCAAAACTACACACTGAAAAGTTAATTTGAAGTTTTTGATATTTTGTCTAACATGTAAGTACCTACAACTTATTCTGATGGAAAAACTACATAGTGAAAAGTCAATTTGAAGTTTTTGATATTTTGATTTCTGTAAACAAGGGTTGCATGGCAGCTTAGTCCCTGCCAAGTAAATTTGGAAATAGAGTGTACCTAGATGGGATCATTAAACTAGTTAGAGTGTTCCAACAATTGTCAATTTACTATAAAACCATTGTCAAATTACTATAATTATTATTTGTCTTTATTAAAGAAAAATTCAAAATCATTATTAAAAGGGATATATATATATCATTTTGTTTTTCATCTTTAACAATATTTTTACTAATTTATTTTCATTTAAAAAGAAATTCAAAATTACTATTAAAAATAAATTACACATATGTCATCATATATAGTTATATCTATATCATTTTGTATTAATCTAGTAGGAGTACACTTTGTATTAATGATAAGAGAAAAGTATAAATGCAATAATAATGAAATAAATGGATAGTAATAATGAATAATAAATAGATAGTAATTTACCTGAAACTTGAAATCCAAACACTATTTTGAAAAATTTAAGAAATAAGAAAATGGTGAGTGTGTGTAAAAAATTAAAAATCAATAAAAGGGATGATAATTGTGTGTGTGTAAAACTAGAAATTGACAAAAGGGAGGTAATTACATTGAATTACATTGTTTTGAATTTTGTTTGAGGACTTTTTGGGTTTTTTATCCCCTATTTTCTTTTCTATTGTTGGAGGGGTCAAAATGGCTGTTTTAACCCAGAATTGGCCATGATTTCCCGATTGAGAAACGTTTATGTGCCATTTCTGGCTAGTTGCCGGTTTGGGAATGTGTTTCCGTTATGAGACACCCCTTATTATTACGTGTATAATATATGGCTTAGAAGGTTGCTTGTCTTGTTTCTTGTTTTTTGATAATTTATTATTTACCCATCAAGCATCTCTACCTACTATGTCAGGTGTCCTCTACTCTGGTTATGTCATTTATCTGAACTGTGATAACTACTCATGTCATGTTTGAGATGTTCACTACATTTATGTTTCTGTTGATTAGACAAAGACAGGCAATAATCATCTTCTCTTGGGTGTTTGGGAGTTTTCACTGCCAATACCAACCTAGCTAGGTTTCTTGTTTGTTAATCAATATCGGAATTATATATCTTCATTGGTTTTGAGTCTTGACAGAGAATCACCGGATGGCAACCTCAACCAGATATCTATACTATTATTGTTCGTTATTGACCACCCTAATTCCAAGTCTTATTTTCTGCTTTTTAAGAGATTAACTTTGAGCTTCATTCTGAAATTTCTTACTTCATCATGAAATGAACACTGATGTGATCTTGGGGTTGCAGAAGGCAGCTTTGAACTTTGAGCACGTGGGTAAGATGCTTTATTTATTCTTGGCAAATTATCCATGTGTTCATTGCAGAAGGGATAACAGATCTTACAGTCACTCGGATCTATTGAGAACAGTTTCTACTTTTTTGCCATGCAGGACTAAAGTTGCTTACACGTTGATGTATGTTACAACATTGCAATTAATTGAGACTACCATATTGTTGTTGCATATTTTCCTATGCTGATTAAATTTTAAACGAATGTTGAGTGATTGGTTTGCCTGTATGCCATCATAATCAATGTTGAATAAGCAACATCCAATTGGATCATCACATATGGGGATGCATTGCCTCTACCAACGTGTTATTGAACGTGTTCAGCATTTATTTCCGAAGCACAATATATGGGGATGCATTGCCTCTATCAAGTGGGCATTGCTTCTACCCAAGACTTCATCACCGTATTTCCTGAAGCATGCCATGTTTTGAAAAGTGATTGCTGGATTGAATGCAATATTAAAGATTCCTGAATGAGGGTTTGAAACTTTGAACTACAATTGTTTTATACGAGTCAAGACAGTTGCCAATTGATAATTTGCTACAATGTTTTATGGTGTTTGAACTCAATTTGGAATGATATTGGTTTAATATTATTAACAATCTTGAGATCTTTGTCTGCTCCTTCACTAAGCACCTAATAATTGTTACTTTTATTATATTCTTATGCAGTTTATTCACTTAATTCAACTTGATAATATCTAAAGCAGGCACAGCTGGGGTTGTTCCTGCTTCTCCAGACGTGCAATATAGTTATCCAATTTGTTGATAATTTATTTTCCCTTAGCAACAATCTCTCTTTATGAAGTCCCTGTTTGGGTCCCAGGGTTGTCATTCTTGGCTCATACATTGACAAGCATGGGGACTAGTGGATTTTTGTTCCTTAAAGATCTTTGTGCCATCCTATTTTTCTGCTTTCTTCATGTTCCTTACGAGGCATCTAAAGATACCAACTCTTAGTTTTCGCCTAGATATAGCCATAATGGAACCAACTAGGGTTCTAAATCGATTGGTCAACATTCTCTCTAGGAATATCTTGACTACTGAGACTTGTTCAGGCTCGCATAACAATAATCTGTTAATGGTAATCAGATTTATAATCCCAATTCACTCATAAATCGAATGTACATTATGCACCTTATGTAATACATTTTTATTTTACTTAACAAATCCCAAGGTCACTTTTGGGTTATACATGCACACAAATAGAAGTTCTAAACTTATTCCACAGACATAATGTGCATTTCATAAATGCCAACTCCATACATAGCTCATTGTCATCGTTCAACAATAGATATTAGTGACCACATTACACGAAGACGAGACAATATTCATTAGAGGATGTCTTGTCATAGAATTATCTGGCACTTTTGTTAGAATGAATGAAATCCTTGATAATTGTTTTGGGACATTATATATCTGAATCTAATTTCTGAATAAATATTGGACAGATATGTGATAATAGATATTATGGCGTTTACCATTATGTATTACAACTTTGAGCAATATCTCTCAAAATGTGAATATAGCAACTTAGTTGAAACTAATCCCCAAAATTGTGAAGCTATCGGCTTCCCCGAGGAAAAGGTCAAATACGATTTTAAATACTTGTTACGATTAGATTGTGGAGAAGGTCAAACAGGAGGAACTGCCAGCAACCAAAGATTGAAGGATTCTATAAGGGATCACAAGATATACATATATAAACATGCCTTCTTTTGCTCCATAGGCTATTGATGCTATTGATGTACATCTGCAAGCAATAGATCCGATCTGAGGAGTAACATTAGCTCAAAAAAAACAAAACAAAGCAATGTTTTACTGTGAATGCAATGGAAAAGTTTAAAGTATAACTTTCTTCTTTTTTCATTTACTATTGATGCTATTGAAATGCCTCTACAAGAAAGGAACTTAAGGTATTCCTGCAACTGAAAATAATATGGACCAATGCTTTAATGGAGTGTAAATGCAAAAACTACTAAGTATATAATTATATTTGTCATATAATTGTTCAATTGGATGAGAACTATTTATACAGTAAAATGTGTATATTTATACCATTTGATGTATAACCAGGACAAGCTTATTTCCATTATTTATGCAAATCTTAAACATTAGTTGATGGTATAGGCTGATTGCAATGCTTAATTTACAGGTAAAGTTGTAGTTTTATTCAATGGAGGCATTCGGAATCTATCGGAATCTCTTGAGGGCAGTGCGTAACATATTGGTAATGCCAATAAAACACACTTTCAAGAATATATCATGGCAGAGTTCAGAAAGATTAAAGATATTCAGGACTCTTCCATTGTTCAACAGAAGCTGAAGCTTGCACATAATTATGCGTTACTGCTTAATAGTCTCCACCATCATAAGGTAATGTTGTTTTGTTAGTTAAGTGCAATCTTTAGGCACTACTGTGGGATGCTATACATGATGTCTTTGCCAGTCTCATTGTCTGCTTTTCAATCATTCATGGACACTATTATAATTTTGTCATCTGTATTGAAACCATCTATTTTGTTTTTCCTTACATCTAGTTCTTAAAGCATTTACTTTTTATGGTCTCTGCAGGATCTACTATTCTCTTACAACATTTTTTCCTTACATCTAGTTCTTAAAGCATTTACTTTTTATGTATCCTCTGTGGTATCCATCACTCCCCTTACAACATTGCCATAGATCGGGAAGAAGAAAAGAAGTTGACACTGGAAAGATCAGCTTCAAGTGTTGGACTCCAGCTTCCACAACCTTACAAGGATTAAGATCACAGTGCCTTTTATAGATGAATTTCGAGATTTTATTCTGCACATACCTATTTGAATTATTCTCCTATCCTGCACAAACCTATTTGAAATTTTCTCCTATTTTGTTTATTACCTATTCAAAGTATACAAAGCATGCTCATAAAATTTTGATCTACAGGGAGATGAGCTTTGATGGCAGTTGGAATTCATGGATACTTTCTAAATATGTTGACATCAAACAACTAATGCAGAATTGAGTTATGGTTGCCTTTAGATTTACCTCTTGCACTGTAAGCAAGCTTCTCTATGTGCTTTTACGTACTAGTTTGTTTAGAGAAAAGAACATATTAATTTTTAAAAGAATAGAGATATTATATATGATATTCTACATCACTAAACGAAGAAGATCATAAATCTCATCCACCTATTATTTGTTTTTCAAAACTTATAGATGAGTCTCTCTAAATCTGTCACATAACCATTTTATACTTTAAGTTTATGCTACTTAATCCCCACCCAAAATGGGCTAGTTTGCAAGCTATGTATTGTTAGATGTGAATTTGTTGAATCACTTGATGAAGATATTGTCTGCATTTGGTTTTCATTTTCAGTACAATGAGAATAAGGAAACTGCAAATTTCATTGAGTAGATTATTGCAGGAGGCTTCTGCTTCAACCTGACCATATGAATGTTAACTAATCCGTTAACTAATCCGGCGGTTTAATTAACTGTTCGCAATTGCCTGTCTGCCTCTGCCTATAGATAATGTATCCGCATCCATTTTTGTTAATGAAAGAGATTGATTGTGTTTTCTATTCTGTTAATTGTGGAGTTTTGGCCTGTGTACAGTGGTATCAGAGCCACGTTTTTTAACCCACGTTTTTTTTTAAAACTCCATGCTATTGTGTGCCTGCGTGAGCTCCAGATTCGAGAGGAGCCACCTGTGAAGTAGTTTCAGTGTAGTTGCAGTCAGTTTACAGAGTAGCCAAGGTCGAAGGTGTTGTGAGATTTTATTTTTCTTTTTCTTGTGCAAGTAGAATTTCATTTACAGAGATTAGTTTACAATGCATTCACTAGTATCAATTGTGGGAGTAGTGCTTTCCGGACAAGAAAATTACCAAGAATGGTTTCGAAAAATTAAAAATACTCTCATTTTTTATGATTTATGGGAGGAAATTTGTGAAGGCAGGGATGACAATGACCCAGAGCAACCTATAGATGTCAAACAACTTGTAATTTGGAAGAGTAAAGATAAAAAGGCACATCCTTTAGAGGTAAGCAGACATATTCTTTCGAGCACCACAGCATTTAAAGCATTAGAGAAATTAAAAGATCTTTATGACTCCCATTCAGAACTGGAAATTATACAATTGTTGATGAAGTTGTTTAATCTGGAACTGAATGATAATAATCCCATGAAGTTAGCTTCTGAAATTAAAGCCCTTTTTCATGATATTGACTCAACTAGTGTCAAAGTTGATTTACAATTCACAGCATTTATTAAAGCCCTATATCCTACCTATTCACACTACTTAGAGTCTCTTCAAGCTAGTGGACAGGTGAAAGCCATGACTTTTGATACTCTTGTAGACAAAATTTCCAAAAGAGAGAAAGCTTTTGGGAAGAAGGAATCTTTTTCCACTTCCACAGTTGAGACTTTGTGTCTTGCACAGAAAGAGAAGAAACCTAGAGGAGAGTCTGCTAGATTTGACAATAGTCACAGTGGTCGTGGTAGGAGACCATTTAGAGGCAGGGGGGGTCATTATCATCAAGGAGACAGAGAACAAGATGATAGACAACAAAAACATTTTCAGAATGATAAACAATATCTTAAGTGTTATAGGTGTGGTAAACTGGGTCATACCTCTTCTCATTGTCGCACTCCTTGGGATAGGATTAGTGAGAAGAAAGAGAAACAACCAAGATTTTTTTTGAAACATTCAGTAATCACATTGATGGAATAGTTTATTTTGCCAATAAGTCCCAGTTAAAGCCTTCAGGAATTGGATCTATTCGACTTCGCCTACCAGGACTTGTTGATTGTATTTTACATGATGTTCTTTACATTCGTCAATTAAAAAGAAATTTGATGTCTCTCATACATATCAGGCAGCAAGGACATTCTATACATATGTTTGATGGAATAATTGAAATAAGAAAAGCATCTGATCAGGTGATTGTTATGACTGGTGTTGAAGAAGACAAACTTTTAAAACTTAAAGGGACATCCTCTTTTCAATATAATTCAGCTCTTTTGGCTCAGCATAGTGATACTTTGTCTTCGAGCTTATTGTGGCATGCTTGTTTTGGTCATTTTAATTATGATAGTATCTGGATTATGATACAACAAGGTATTCAAGGGCTTCCTACTATTCCAAGAAAGCTTTCTCCATGTAATGCTTGTATTTTAGGCAAGCATTGTAAACAACCTTTTTATGGATCTACTTCCCGAGCTTCCAGGAAGTTAGGTCTCATACACTTTGATTTATGTGGGCACATGCATGTTCAATCTGCAAATGGTAATAAATATCTGTTGACTTTTATTGATGACTACACCAGGATGTGTTGGGTTTATCTATTGAAAGAGAAATCTCAGGTTTTTGCAACTTTTAAGAATTTTCATTTATGGATTACAAATGAAACTCAACTTAATATTGGCACTCTACGATCAGATAATGGTGGTAAATACACCTCTAATGAATTGGAAAAGTACTTACAAAATAATGGTATTAAGCATCAGACCATCGTCCCTTATACTCCACAACAGAACAGTGTAGCAGAGCGCATGAACAGAACTTTTCTTAATATGGTAAGGTCAATGATGTTTTTTCAGAATGTTAGGTTGATGTTTTGGGGAGAAGCAGTACTTTGTGCCATTTATATTCGCAATCGTTGTCCTTCTACTGCCATCAATAATAAGCCCCCTTATGAATTATGGTATAATCGTCTTCCTGTTGTTCAACATTTCAGAGTTTTTGGTTCTCCATGTTATGTGTTAATTCCTAAACAACAATGCGACAAATTGGGTGCAAGAAGTCGCAAATGTCTTTTCTTGGGGTATTCTAATACCTCCAGAGCTTATCGATTGTATGATGTGGAAAACAAGAAATTTGTTATTTCAAGAGATGTTTTTCTCGAATTTGCTAAAGATGCTTCTATTATTGATAGGCAACTCAATCATTTGGATAGATTCTCTTCCAAGAAGTTTTATTATGATTGGGATAATGATCTCCCACATCCTAAAGGGGGGATTCATATTCTAGACCAGTTTGTGGATTTTCCTTCAACAACACTAGAGAATGAGACCACATCAAAGAATGAAGAAAAATTAGTTGATATCAATGTTTTTTATGATAATAATGTTTTTGTAGAAGAACAATTGGTTGATAATAATGTCCCTATTGAGGAAAAATTGGAGGATAATAATGGTCCTGAAGAACCTATTTCAAACACTCTTGAAACTAAGCAAACATTGCAGCAATCAATACGCAGATCAACACGAACCAATACAATGCCAAAAAGGTTTGGTGAATTTGAGTTAAACTTTTATGTTGTTAATGAACCTACTACTTTTGAAGAAGCCACTAGTTGTAATGAATGGAAAGTTGCAATGCAAAAAAAGTATGATGCTCTTATTAAAAATGGCACTTGGAGGTTGGTGGATCCTCCTATTGGCATCAAACCAATTGGTAGTAAGTGGATTTATAAAAGTAAATATAAAGTTGATGGTTCTCTTGATAAGCACAAAGCAAGACTTGTAGCAAAGGGGTATGCACAAAAAGAAAGTATTGATTATACATAAACATTTGCTCCTACAACGAAATGGGGCACTATTAGAACCTTATTTTCTCTTGCAGCTCAAAAAGGATGGAAAATTCATCACATGGATGTAAAAACTGTCTTCTTAAATGGATATTTAAAAGAAGATGTTTATATGTTGCAGCCAAAGGGTTTTTATGTTAAAGGAAAATAACATAAAGTATTCAAATTGATAAAATCATTGTATGGTTTAAAACAAGCACCTCGTGCTTGGTATGAAAAGTTAATTGAACATCTTCTCAAGTTGAATTATAAGCATTTCAATCTAGATGATGCAACTTTATTTGTTAAGAAAGTTGGAAGATCGGTTGTATATCTAGTTGTCTATGTAGATGATTTGCTTATCACAGGAAATAATGACGATTATATAGCATCTATTAAAAAGGAGTTGTAGAAGGTCTTTGATATGACAGATTTGGGATTACTACATTATTATCTAGGGATCGAAGTAGATCAAAAACCGAAGAACATTTTTTTTTCTCAGAAGAAATATATTGGAGAACTATTGAGCAAATTTGAGATGAAGGATTGTAATCATGTTTCTACTCCAATGGAGCAGAATCTAAAGCTTACTTCAAATGAAGGTAGCGCATTTGAAGATCCAACAAAGTACAGACAGCTTGTTGGAAGTTTAATTTATCTTACTACTACTTGTCCTGACATAACTTTTGTTGTAGGAATACTCTCAAGGTTTATGCATCAGCCCTATGAAGGTCATTGGACAGCAGCAAAACAAGTTCTCAAATATTTAAAAGGAACTTAATCATATGGCATCAAATATTCTAAAGTTTCAGACTTCCATCTCATTGGTTATTCAGATTCTGACTTTGATGGAGATAAAGAGCATGGGATGTCTACTTCAGGTTATTTGATGAATCTTGGATCAGCAGCCATCACTTGGAGATCACGAAAGCAATCAGTTCCTGTTGATTCTACAATTGAAGCTGAATACGTTGCAACAGCTCAAGCCACAAAAGAAATCATTTGGCTTCGGAAAATTCTTGAATACTTGCAGGAGAAACAAATGACTTCAACGCCTCTCTTTGTTGACAATACTTCTGCAATACAATTGGCCAAAAATCCTAAATTCCATGATCGAACCAAACATATCAACACCAAATATCATTTGATTCGACATCATGTAGAGGCCAAAACCATTCATCTCAATCATTGTTCCACTTCAGAGCAAATTGCAGACATCTTTACTAAAGCTTTGGGTCGAGAGAAATTTGAAAATTTTAGAATGATGCTTGGGATGACAAATGTCCCTTCGGATTAAGGGGGGAATGTTAACTAATCCGTTAACTAATCTGGTGGTTCAACTAACTGGCAGTTTAATTAACTGTTTTCAACTGCCTATCTGCCTCCGCCTCCGCCTATAGATAATGTATCCGCATCCATTTTTGTTAATGAAAGAGATTAATTGTGTTTTATGTTATGTTAATTGTGGAGTTTTGGCATGTGTACAATGAACACGTCCTTTGTCATGTTGAAAGTTGAAACATGCAAACTCATACACCAATTAAGTGTAGTGTTTCTTGGTCTATATTTTCTGAAGATAAATATTGAAGTACTAGTAAAACATTTACATTATTTCATTTTGTGAAATATTGAAGAACTTTCCTTTTTATTCTAGTGAAAAAAATGTAATTTCTATTCATAGGTGAATGAGTAAATTGAAGAACTTTTTTTATATATACATATGAAGAAAATGTCGTATCTAGGAGAAATACATGATTACCTATAGATTCCATGAGTTTGTGTGGAGATGACTTGAAGAAATAGAGATACTCAGAGAGCTTGCACAACAAGATGAGTCTCAAGGGTACAAAAGATATCCAAAACACTGAAAATGATGTGCAAAGGAAGTGCAAAGACTTCTAGATTTTAGAAGGGTACAAAAGATATCCAAAACACTGAAAATGATGTGCGAAGGAAGTGCAAAGACTTCTAGATTTTAGAAGAGGGCTCATGTTTAGGGGCAGGATTTATGTGCTTAACAATGTTTATGTCAGATAAAACAGGTAGAACTAAGAATCATCATACTCCAATGATATGTGGTTTTCACTGCGTATATATACCTTCAAATATATGTGGTAAATACCCCTGTTGTGACATTATCCTACTGCGTCAATAAGCTGATGAAAATACTTTCTTGCCTCGTTTTCCTCTAGCTTGCCATCACACGACTGCACATGGAAAAGGGAGATTAAGTTTTAACACCACATGCCAGCAACAACTGTGGAAAAACAAATCTATGTGGATATTAGGGTAGACACCATCCATCCGAATCTAGAGAATTCTGAAGAGAAAAAAGAAAAATAAAGAAAGAATCTCTGGCTCAAAATTTGAACTTTGGTAAATCTATGTGATAATAAATTTTGCAGTCAACCAACAAATTAGGTACCTCTGAAACTCGCAATCCTTTAAATTCAACCAACTCAAAACCCTATCATTTCTGCTGGTATGATGTTAGGTAAAGGCTACGCCTTAAATTTCCTCGAAGATTTAATATGTGGAGTCCCGCTAAATCTAAAAATTTATGAAGCGAAAAGCACAAATACCAGTAAAACTTCAAACCGTGGTTAATCTATAACAATAAATTTGCAAGCAACTAACAAGGCAAATACCTCTGAAATCGTAGACTACATAGAAAAGTTATCAAATTAATAACATATCTGCCATGACAAACTGTTAAAGTCCGAATATATTGTTGCTTGTTGCCGCGTTTTAACCCGCAATTTTCATGAATAGCGAAAATAGAATTTTGCAAACTTTGTGTTAGAATATAGAAGATGGTGTTCTCGTTTTACCATTGACGATACCCTCGTCACCCAACCATAGGCCGAAGCCTCTCTCCGAGCACCTTAACCTTGACTGAGAATTCCTCCGGAAGCAAACCCTAGGCTAGATAGCCAAACAAAGAGTGGCTCATCAATCCCCAAGGATAGCGCATCACAAAAAGTTGATCAAATAGTCCAAACCTTAGCCAAGAGATATTCAAGACAAAACTGAGATCTTGCTACTGCTGCAGCTGCACCAGCTCTTCCTCCAAACCTGCGCACAAAACTGCAACTGCAGTGCGCACCAAACTATAGAACTGCAATTCTGAGATATGACAAATGAGAACTAGCACCCTGTATTTATAGTGGTTCTGCCAGTTTTGCTAGGGCCGACTTCTCCTTCTGGATAAGTGTCTGTTCAGTATATTATTATAATTTATGGCTGACTTCTTCTCTTAGAGGCTAATAGCCTAATATAAATTATCTTCTTGAGCCGACAAGGCTTCTAGGGTTATTAGCCAACTCATTAGGGTTTCTCTTGCTTCCCGGAGTCTTCTATTCTCATCAGGTTCACACGTGGGGGTAAATACCTCCCGCAGCTACCATAATATTAACACTCCCTCCTAGCTAGAGAGGTATTTACAGGTAATGGACTTGAGCACAAAATATACCATTTACCCGGTAACATCAATATAGTCATCTAGACTATTTCATGACTAGATCATGAGCATCACCATCATCATCAACCGCATCATCTCTTGAAACCATACTTCATATGAGTAGTTAGATATGATGTTGGATAAGTCACTCTCACCATAGAGTGATACAAGAGGAGTAAAAGCTCTGAACTGTTTTCCTTCTAGAAAATTTCTATTCATCATTCATCTGAATGATCATTATCTCCAATAAACTGTTGATAGTCTTCAAGTCAATTAGAACAAGGATAGAACACACCTATGTCTATTCATAGTAGTACATAACTACAATCTAGTGGTTCACTACCAAATCAAGTAATACATAAGTACTTGATCAACAACGTATGATTGCGAACGGTGAAACATATTCACCACAGTAGTCCTCATCTACTGTCATATTTTCTTCATAACAAACATCTGAGAGCATCTTGCATAGAAACAATGTTATGATAAAAACTGTATCATCTGGGCCAATCTTTCACTCACATCTGTGAGATCTGAAAGAATGTCTGCCACCATAGTAGTCTTCATCTGCATAGAAACAATGTTATGATAAAAACTGAATCAACTGGGCCAATCTTTCACTCACGTCTGTGAGATCTGAGAGAGTGTTTGCCCTCAGTATAGAATATCAACAATAATCATCTGGGCCAATATTTCACTCACATCTGTGAGATCTGAAAGAATGTCTGCCCTCAATATAGAATATCAACAATGGGCTATCTGCCCCGTTCTTCTCAACCAAGGAAGAAGGATTATTTCTGATTTCTGAGCCTGGACCATTTCTCACCCTGGCCCATTCCTCCGACACTAAACAAAGTGTAACCTGGAGGGAATGAGTCTTCCAGCGAGAAATATTTGGACCATTCCTTACCCTGGGCCATTCCTCCGACACTTAACAAAGTGTAGCCTGGAGAGAATGAGTCTGCCCTAAGGAATGACTGTCCTAGACTATTCCCCACCCCGGGCCATTCTTCCGACACTAAACAAAGTGTAACCTGGAGAGAATGAGTCTGCCCTCGAGGAATAATTGTCCCTGATTGCTGAGCTTGGACTATTCCCCACCCTGGGCCATTCTTCCGACACTAAACAAAGTGTAACCTGGAGAGAATGAGACTACCCTCGAGGAATAACTATCCGGACCATTCCCCACCCTGGGCCATTCCTCTGACACTAAACAAAGTGTAACCTGGAGAGAATGAGTCTGCCCTTGAGGAATGTTTGTCCTGCATCAACCTCCAAAACGAACGATTCTTCGAAACTGCCCACAACTGTGAACTTCAAAAGAATGACTACTCGGCGAGGCGGACCATTCTACTTGACCACTACTCAGAGTGACTGCCAAGAAGAATGATTGTCCTAGACCACTCCCCATAATGGGAAGTCGTTGTCTATGATACATCAGCAATCAATCTACCTCCCATGTTAACTACAATGGGAAGTCATTGTCCGTCAGAAATCTCAATCCACTTTCCGAACAGGAAAGCATCTGTCCAATCTGGACTATTTTTCAATTACAAAGATAAATGATATTTTCAATGCTCCCTC
>SNQJ01S0045916.1:0-12290 GCA_010110895.2 Picea sitchensis
GGTGGTTATATTTCAACATTTGAGTAAAATATTAATTGAATGAACAAAACTATACACAATGAATAAAAAATAGTAAAATTAGATACAAAATTCACTTGAAAAATTTAAACTTCACATATTAATTTATTTTATTATTTTTTATTAAAATAATTTTTAAAAAATATTTTAGATAAAGTGATTTATGATGATGCAATAAAATTTCAAATTTAAACTTAGATTAACAATATATTGATTTTATGTGTTTTTATTAATGCATCATTGTTTTTCAAATTAGCACAATTATATTAAGAAAATATAATTTTTACATCCACAAGTCTGGCTACTATTTATAGTCATAGCATATAGCTTACATCTCTGCAAAAAACCAGAGAATATATAATAAAAAAACTCCTAAGGAGAAGTTCCATAATATGACACTAAGTCTCCAACACATACATAAAAAATGGATTCCAAGAAATCCGAGCCACCAAAGACTATCGATATCCAGATACATTGACCAACAAGATTCACAAAAACTGAGAAGAAACTTTCAAAATGTAGAGCAGATGTAGGCGGCCACTAATAGATGTTGATGATGCTACTTTAGCCCTCTAAATGGCTAGACCACTTGTGAAGCACGATATAACCTTCTGGTTTGGGAAGAGTTTTTTTGGATTGCTCATCCACTTCCTTGTTGTATTCATGATAAATATGATAATAGTTGGTAGCCATAAACTTCCTTCTTAACAACTTGATTCTTTGTTTCCAACCTTCTAAGGAGCTAACACGAAGATTACCCTTGTTATTTAACCAGTTTATGATGACTCTGGAGTCTCCTAGAATCTGTAGCTTATAAATGGACAAATGATTAGCTATGAAAAGTGTTTCCCACATGCCCATAAGTTCATCCTTCATATTAGTTCCCGCCCCACAGTTTAAGAACCATTTATAAATTGTTGATGTTGAGAGTTTAATGATACCCCATGCTCTGCTACAACACCCATCTGCCTGGGCTGCAAAATCAAAACATGCCACTGGGAACTCAAGTGTGGCTTCTATCCAACATGAGCTTGAAGGAGAATTAATCATTTTGACCATTGATCTTTGATAGTTGCCAAGGGTCTTTATAACCACCGATGTAACTGAAGGCTCCTTTCCTTAAAAAATTGTTGCGTTTCTTTCTAACCATATAAACCAACAAATATAGGCCACGAGACTGGGAGAAGCATTTGTATCCGCTGTCTAATTGGATAGACAATCATCTAAGTCGATTCCTCTCCAATCCCGAGTAATCTTTTTGATTCATTTTATTTGTAGCCAGATAAATTTAGTAAATGGACAAAGTATGAACAGATGAGCATTGTCTTCACTATCCCTTTTGCATAATTGGAAACGCCTCGGTCCCTTCCATCCTCTGAGTTGGAGATTATTCCACATCAGAATTTTGTTTTCACTGCCAGCCACAGAAAGAGTTTTATTTTATGTTGGATATTCCACTTCCACAATTGTTTACGCCATCCTGTGATCGTCGTCTAATTTAGAGCAGAAAATAATGCCGCATATACATTCTTTGTCGAGAGTGAGCCTGATGAGTTGCCCCTGATCCATAAAAGCTCGTCATCATTTTCAGATAAAGTCACCCCTAATGCTTGTAGTGCCCGTCTATAATGATCCCATTCTGTAGCCAGATTACCTGTAAGATCCATATCCGAGCTATTGATCCATGTAGATAGTAAGCAGTCTTGTTCATGATTACTCCATACCTGAGAGAATACCGTGAACTGTTTCTGCCTGAGAGCATTGATAAGTGGGAGAGAGAGAAATAATGAACTGCCCAAAACCAAAATTCTATCCCTTCTAAGGGTCACATGATGGCATGTGCCGAGATTCCAACTTATCCAATTTGTAATCAAATGTACTGACTTTAGAAGGTTGTTCCAAATTTTTGATGTTGATGGATGATGAAAAGAAGCAGATCTGAGCCAATTATTGACTGAGATATATGGGAAATACTTCTCCTTTATCGCTTTGTGCCAAATTCCTTCTTTTGTAATAACACGCCACAAGGTCGACGCTGCCAGTTCTTTACTAAAAGAAAAGATATTACGAAAACCCTAGCCACCCAAACTCTTTGGTCGAGCTAAAGTATCCCAGTGACAAAGATGATAATGTTTTGTATCACCACTCTCGTTCCACAATAAGTTGTAGAGTAACTTCCTTAACTTATGTAGAATAGAAAGAGGGATTGATGCACGAGATAACCCATAGGCAGGTTGACTTTCCAGAACTGCTTTACATAAAGTATACCTACCCCCCAGGGACAACCACCTATAACTCCAATGTTTTATTTTCTTTTCAACTTTGGTTATTAGCCACACCCAGTCTTCATCTTTTTGTAAACCTGCCTTCAAGAAATATCCCAGATACTTGAATCCCATTGATAGATCTGAGAAGTTATATGGAAGAATTTGCTTGAAAGACGAAATTTCTGACTCCAAAAGTCCAGAGTAATGAATAGTTGTTTTTAATTGATTCACCATTAAGCCCAAAACCGAACAGAACATATGAACAAGTCTCTCGATTTCCTTCCATTCCTGCATTGAAGCATTTGTCAGTAGGAGAATATCATCTACAAATAAAATATGTAGAATTTTTGTAATTCTAGAGACTTTTATGCCTTTTATGATTGATTCTTGCTGACTTGATTTTAATAACAAACTCAAACTCTCCATCACCAGAATAAAATGTAATTGTGACAAAGGACACCCCTTGCGTAGGCTCTACCACTTCTGAAAAAGTCAGTTGCCTCTCCATTGACTAATACTGCAAAGGATGCATAATTCACACATGCCATAATCCAATTTGTCATATGCAGTCCAAAACCAACTTGAATTAAAACTATTCTAAGAAAGTCCCAATTAATGCAATCGTAAGCTTTCTGCAAGTCAAGTTTTAGAATGAGGGATTTTATATTTTTCTTCTTAATACTATGAATGCACTCATGTGCAGTACCAATTGCATCATGAATCTGACGCCCCTCCAGGAAGCCCAACTGTTTTGTTGATAGTTCCCTTGATAAGATTGGTTTTATTCGATTAGCAATCACTTTGGAAATAACTTTATAAACCAGGTTGCATAGTGATATTGGCCTGTAGTCCCCGAATTGTTGAGGTATATTGATTTTGGGAATCAATGCTAAAAAGGTTGAATTAATGCTTCCTACTATGCACCCACAAGACTGGGTTTCCTCCACCATCACCAAAAGGTCTTCGCTCACTAAATCAAACAAGTGTAAGAAAAATTCCACTGTCCATCCATCAGGCTTGTGGATTTTTTCTTTTTTAAACAAAGATAATATCGATTTCAATTCCTTTAATGTTACATGCTTATAGAGATCTCTTGCTTCATCCTTATTTAACATCTTTGTGAACTGGCTCGCCACTCCAACCTGATCTGTTGTTATTATGGTAATTGAAGACTTAAAGAAACTTTGGTAATAATTAACTACCTCATTGGCTATATCTTTTTGGCCTTTATGAATAGATCCCAAAACATCACATACCTCCCAAATATATTTTCTATTTCTCCTATGGTAAGCAAACTGATGAAATAAATTATTATTTTGATCTCTGCTTTTGACCCAAATGGCCTGACTCCAAATACGCCACAGGTCCTCCTATGATTTAAGAAGTTTGTTCCTTTCAGATTCAAGTTTAATGAGATTAAACTCCACCTTTGGAAGAGTAGAACCCTCCGAGAGCCTTTGCAAATAGTGCTTGATGTTTCCTTCCAAAGTCTCTAGAGCGTTTGCATCCCGATCCCTTGAATCTCTTGCCCATATGTTTGTGATAGCTTTTAGATCCTTTAACTTCCAAATAAAATGACGCTAACAATCTCCTTCCTGTAAAAATTTCCGATTGTTCCACAGCTTGTACATCATATCATTATAGTATTTTTCTGTTAGCCACTATGAATGGAATTTAAAAGGGTATGCTTTTGGGAAGATAGTGTTCTCCAACTGCAAAATAAATGGTGTGTGATCTGAAACATAAGGAAATTCCACCTAAGTTATGTATAATCTGACCTCCGAGAGAAGGTCCTCTGATACCAAAAACCTATCCAATATCTTAGCAATCAAATCAATACCCGATCGACCATTACGCCAAGTTGGGACTAACTTGTCGAGTTGAACATCAATAAGTTTATGTGTTTGAAAGAGAGAGTTAAAGAAACTTGCTAGTTGACCCGAAGCAACAAAAACACCCCAAACTTCGCCAGTTGATACTGTAAGATTTAAGTCCCATGCAATCACAAGGATTTTTAAAGATAACAGGCCAATGTTTGCAAGAGTCATCCATAACAATTTATGCTCCAGGCACGGGCCATGGACATTTATAAGATTGATCTTCCTTTTAGAAGCAATAATCGATCTTGATAACAAAATCCCTCCACAAGTAATAAATGGAACCAAATTAAAAATATGTGGATCCCACGATACCAGAAGACCACCCGAAGAACCTATTGAACTCACCACACATGTTACCCAAGAAGGACGAGACTTATGCATATAGGACCAAGATTTTTTTTCATGTACCATTGTTTCCTGTAAGAAAAAAATATTTGTATGGGTAGTTTCCAAGGCCCGGTGAAATGAGACAGCTTTTAGGGAGCCTCCAATCCCTCTAAGATTTAAAGACATAAAAATCATCACTTAGCCCTTGCTAGGGCCTTCACTTCTCTAAGTTCCCTACTGTCGGAAGCGGAAGGATCTATAACAAAGGAAGAAGAAGTTGACTAATGTAATTTCTTCCTTTAACTTCTCGTTTTAATTGGAGAATATTCAATTCCAAGCCCTCGTGACCAAGAATATTCCTTTGTTGACTCAGCCTGAGGGGGAGCCTCTGTGCTAAGATCACCAGAGAAATTGGACGGATCAATGATAACATTCCCAAAGAAGGTAGGTAATTGGGCTAGATTATTATTATCACGTAGATAGGGAATCAAGGAGTTGAGAACTGCAGATAAAGAGGAATCTCCCTCCTCAGATTCACGGAAGCTCGGAATTGGTTGCGTCTCATCCGGGAAGGAAGAAACCCCCTGATGTACTTCCACAGAGGAGATGGAATGTGAAAGTACCTTGTCAGCAGGAGGGTCGTGTCTAGTATGTTGGGAGACGGAGACAGGTAGATCACTTCGAACACCAATCGACTTACTAACAGTAACACCCAGACCCCCTGATGACATACTGTCAGCAGCAGGAGAGGAAGGAGAGTTCAAAGGATTAAAAATAGGAACCCCAATACCACCCCCCGAGAGCAGCTTAACAAAAGGGTGAAGAAAATTTAACACTGAAGTGGAATTTAATACTTCTTTCTCCATTAAGTATCAAGTATTATACAGTGCCGTAAAATATAAAAGTAACTTACCTGTGAAAGTAACATCCCGTTCTGGCTAGGGTGTAGACTCCGTCGAGGGAACCCAGTAATCAACTCCTGCTGAAACCACTTTTTCGTTTAAGTCCCCAATGTCCCTATGAATATATGTGTCTTCAGAGACTTCATCTTCCCCTCTTCCCATACAAATTCTTCTCAGATGTCTGGTATTATGATAGTTGCTGCAACAAAATGTGATTCCGAGATAGTCCAGCCTCTGGACTATTCTGCGTCCCCTACATTCAATCTCTAGGAGTTCAGGTAGTCCTCCATGGATGTCCATCTCCACCAATATTTTCCCCATTTTTCTATTTGGAGCCGAGAGAATAGATTCGCCTAAAGAAATGAAGGAGCCTAATGAGTTACCAATCGCTTCTAGGGCGACCACGTTCCACAAATGTAGAGGTAATCCTAGTAGTAAAACCCATAAGTGTTGGAAATGGAAGTATTATGTCTCTGGGTTGAAGGCCAAAAACCATTGTTTTATCATTAGACTGCAACCTCCAATCACCCATCTCTGAGCTAACAACAACGCAGTGTCTTCGGGAGTATTACAGATGAATCTGACCCACCCCTTGGTCATATAAACAATCTTTGGGGAA
This sequence comes from Picea sitchensis, assembly GCA_010110895.2. Taxonomy (NCBI): domain Eukaryota; kingdom Viridiplantae; phylum Streptophyta; class Pinopsida; order Pinales; family Pinaceae; genus Picea; species Picea sitchensis. Next base: position 6,014 of record SNQJ01S0045916.1, read on the forward strand.
TAAACTAACACAAGCTTCCAGTTAAGTTCCACCCACTCCGGCAGAGAAAATTTACACAGATATCTGTATGACAGTATACCCACTAGACCACAAAGCGCCAATCTATAGGTCTTAGCAAGACCCATATCCGAACCTAGCAACATCTTATGGACCGATTTATTCGCCCTCCATTGTCTGCAACTAGAATCAGGAGTCCTAGCACCCTTAGTACCTTCCTTCAACCGATTATGGACAATATCTTCCTTAACCCTATCTTCATGAGACTGTGTCACAATATTTCTCTCAGATGCTTTTGGAAACCCCGAAGGAGATCGCAAATACTTTGCAAAAAACAGAGAAAGACTTGAACTATGGGAGAAGAATAAAGGTGGTGGTAGTTTTGGTTGCTTTGAATGTGTGTTAATGGTGTCAGTATGGATAACCACTGAATCCACCTGGTCGAAAAGACCCTCAACCTTCCACACTTCTTTGTCATCCACATTCATCAATGTGTTGATGTTTTCCTCGACATATGGAGGTATCGTAGAGGCCATGAGAAGCCACCTGGGCTCCACTGAGCCCTCCCCCCCAGACGAGTTAATATGAAATTGAAATGTGCCATAGAAACCATAAACTAAGGTTAATGGATTAATAAATGTAGTTAATACTACAATGCCAGATGGCTTGTAATAGTGTTGTTATAGCAATATTTGCCTCACCATTGTTATCTTGCACAGAGGGCCTTTTTCCATTTCCCTATGTAGACTTATCAACCCCTTTTTGATAAATCCAGAGCCAAAAATATATATTTTTCCACATATACACTCCCTAACTGCTTTGCAAGATGCGTATACGCTTGCTGCTCCACTACAACTCGCGTATATCAGGATTTGTGCCAAAAAATACAAAATGAAGTCAGGTTTCCATGTCACGACAAGATATATGTGATATTTGGTCTTCAATATACTAGAAATGTTCCGAATTGGCCTTCATTTTCATTTTGGAGGTTGTAAGAGCAAAATTTCGATCTATGGAAAAAGAGGAGAAAGCATTCAACTTTGAGAGCAAAGTTACTCTGGAGAAATTACTTCATATTGTGTCTGCATCCCTTTGTCCAGCCCCCAATATCTTTCCTTATTATCGAGAGGACCTCATTACCTCTTTGCTATGATCTTTCCTTTGGTGGAGGATTGAAGTGGTGGAGACTCGGTTGGAAGCAACTTGGTTTCTTGGTTTCGAACTGTGCCGACATGGAAGTCTGTAATGTTGATACTTTTGTTGATCAATTATTAATAGAAATACTCATTTCCCATTGTTGGGGCTCATAAATTTCCTATTCTCATCCACCTTTCCCTTCACCATTCTTCACATTTCATCTCCCCATTAACCTTTCATGATATCATTTCCATAAATATACTTGGGTTTCACCTTATTGTTCTCCACTTTATTCATTTTAGTATTTAAAAGGAATTTGTGATTAAATGTTAGAAAATCAACATGTTTTCATATATATCTCAATTATGTGTGAGCTTTGTAATATGTAGGAATATATGAAGGATTAATTCAAAGGACTTCTCGAATACTTCCTCCACCATTTCAATATTTGAGGAGATAATTCAATCCCATTCCAAGGAGAAGATCATGGAGATTTTGTTGGAATATCTTATCTAAGATATATGAGAGATATGTGTGAGGATTTAAAGGGATTATATTTTATAAATTTCATATTCTCATCCACCTTTCCTTCACCATTCTTCACATTTCATCTCCCACTAACCTTTCATGATATCATTTCCATAAATATACTTGGTTTCAATTCATTGTTCTCCTTACACCTTATTCATTTTAGTATTTAAAAGGAATTTTGTGGATTAAATGTTAGAAAATCAACATGTTTTCTCATATATATATCTCAATTATGTGAGCCTTGTAATATGTGTTGGAATATATGAAGGATTAATTCAAAGGGATTCTCATCACTTCCCTCCACCATTTCAATATTTGAGGAGATAATTCAACCTATCTCCAAGAGAAGATCATGGAGATTTTGTTGGAACATCTTATCTAAGATATATGACAGATATGTGTGAAGATTTAAAAGGATTATATTTTGTAATAATGGAAAATAGGTTGAGATAATAACGGATCTTGGTAATAATGAGATGGTTATCTTATCTTCAAGGCTCTCATGTATAAAAGAAAGTGCTCTCTCTTCATGAGAATTCAATTAGGATGTAATGAGAATTATTAGAGAAGTCATTAGGATTCAAAAGAGAAAAAGATTCTTAGTTTTGATTCACATTCTTTCATTGTTATGCTTTCATGATTGTCACACACACACATTTTGATTATTGTTATGTAATCTAACAGGCTTTAATAGTGAGCCACATATGTTATTTGTCGCTAACTCTTCACATGTTGCATTGTTTTTCCTTATGCAATTTCCTTCTTCCTAGATTAATGTTTCCTACTTTCCTAGATTAGTTTCATTTCAGCAATTTAGACTATATTACTTCTACTTCAGTTATGCATATATAGTGCATGTGCTTCATAAGCCTACGAACCTCGGATTGAAAAATTAAATGGTTGGACAAATACTACAACGAAATTAAACGACAATATTTCCGCCTAACATTTTGGCGTCGTTGTCGGGGAAGCACAATGGATTGAAGTTTAGTTTTATTTCCTGCAAGTGTGTCTGCATGTGTTGGTAAGGGGTCATAGGAGCTACTTGAGTGGAGACTCCACATATTCTCCCTACCAACTCAAGAGTGTGAATTTCAATTTACACAAATTTCATTTTTCAAGTATAGATTTCAATTTCTGCAATTTGCATTTCTGCAATTTCAATTTTTGCAACTGTGAAGAGGTTTTCATGTGTTTCAGCAAGTGTGATTTTCAGTTTTTCTTTTATTTCGATTTGGGTGCTGTAAGAACCCCTTTTCGCAATATGATTTAACAATGAGTGTTACCTTGGAACTACTCACTTAGATCCTGGAAGATGTTGGGATCTCCTCTTCCTTGGAAGAGGAGATCTTGACAAGGATTAAAGAGTCAAATACTCCTCCAAGAATAGACAAAGATTTGACATCTGAAGACTTCTATGATTTTGATGACAAACAATCATTCGAGCAGGAGATTGAGGAAGATGAAGAGGAGTTACAGAAAGATCCGAGCAAGGAAAATCACACCTACGAAAGCCTTATTGAACAATGGTTCCAGGTAACTACTCAATTAGATCAGTCTTTTTGTTTTTACTTAGTTTTCTGTTACAACGACTAGATTCATTCACTCTCATATATTTTCACTTTTCATTCAAGAAATTGCCACTGAACATATTGATGTTACTGCTACGTGGGTGGCTACACTGGAAATTTAATTACACGTAACCAATTTTTTCTAATTAGCATAGAGTAGGTAGGCTAATGAATAAAACAACGTTTTTGCTCTATTTTTTTTTTAATAAGTATGCTCTCCTCCACGCTTCGTGCGATCGCGAGGATTAGAAAATAGGATGCCTAATTGATTTCAAAAATGAATGTTTTTTTTTTTTTCGTCCATCCTTTGACCTGCAAATAAACACAATAAAAATAAATAAAAAAATTTAGACGAATAAAACAAAACAAAATTTTAAAAGCTGTTACAACATGCTGAAACATCAAAATTTTTACATGTTGTTACAGCATGCTGAAATAGTGAAATTTTGTTGTTTAGACGAATAAAAAAAAACAAAATTTTAAAAGCTGTTACAACATGCTGAAACAACGAAATTTTTACATGTTGTTACAGCATGCTGAAACAGTGAAATTTTGTTGTTACAGCGTGCTGAAACAATGAAATTTTTTTACATGCTGAGACAGTCGTTGTTACAACAACATTTTATATGATGAAATAGTGACATTTTTTTTTTGCTGTAACAGTGATCTACAAACAGTAAAAAATTATAAAAAAAAAACTCTTTTTCAAAACCTTGGTTGTCTGTGCATTTCACCTTCCATGAATTTCAATCTACATTGAATACGACGGAATCATATCAACTTGCACCTACCACACTAAAACTTGCAAACAAAAAAAATAAAAATTAAGATCTGAAACTTTTCTAAATTTCCACATCGCCTAGATCTGAATGTTTAAAGTTCATTGTTTGGCTCGAGCCAAGAATAGTGAAACTAAAACTGCATTATTCCTAAAACTTTGTTGACTGTGCAAAGACCTTGTTCTCATTTAAAATTCATTTAAATTTCCACAATAATCTTTTGTCTCAGCCAGCTCGTCTCTGGTTTGAGTTGCAGCAACGATATTATAGACTCATGGTAGTCTCTTTTGGACAAACAAAAATTTATTTTCCATTGCTTCAATCTTCACTTCTGGTGCTTTGAACGTAGTTTGTGTGGCCAAGCTAGAGACTCTTAGCACAGTATGGGATGTTTTCTGATCTAGATGCTGATTTTTTTCATACGGGAGAGACAATAATGGCTCTTGAGGAGGATCCAGAATCAAATCTTTCCAAGTTGGATTGACTGGCGATAGTTGTGAGAAAAAAATTCCACTCTTCTGATATAGCCATCACAAGAAGATTCATGTCCATCAAATCTCTTGGCATATCCATCAAATTCCGTTGCATATTTATCAAATATTAGGTATCAGTATGAGAATAGGGTGATCGGATGGGTTTGTTGCAAACTCCATTCAACGCACGGGAAAAAAACCAGCATCCAATTAATTACCCAAACTGAGATCTCAGTGTGGATCGTAGAATAAGGAGGTTTGAATGCTCGACTATTAAGGGAATAAGCCGAGGTTTCATGTGATTGGTTGGGTTGATTATTATCTACTCACGATTATCTACCATTCTCTCATACTTGGCATCACAATCTTGCTCGTTGGTCCAATATTTCTGTCAATTAACGTCCACTCACAAACTGTCAACTTCGGGTTCAATTTCTGAGAAAACGGAGAAAAAAATTGAAAATCGGCCACATGGGTTTCATGCAGAAGGGTCTTATTTAGTTGTCTAGCAGACGGTTAGCCAAAATTCTACTTGGTTTGAGAGCGTTTGTGTTTCTTTGAATGTGTAAAAGCCAAATTTCGGGAAATAACGGATTTGTAAGAAACGTCTATGCCAAGTGGAACGCCCAGTCATTACTCAAACTAAATGCAAAGTGGATACCAGTCAGCATGGAGGTTTGAATATTATTTTCTTATGGATGCATGCTGACAGAAGATTCATGGAGAATCGAGAGCAGTGAAGTTCATTCACGTTCAAATTTAGAAGATAAAAAGTTATCCAGTTGCCTCTTACTCATCTTGAACTGTATGAAGGAATAATTGTGGCACGACACGGTTGCCAAGAATTGAAATTTTGTATAAGCAATTGTAACTTGTGTTTTTCTTGCAATCCTGGTTTATGGTTTAATAGAATTTTTTGTTATTTTAATTTTCTTTAGATTAAAACAAAAACAATAAAAAAACACTTGATTATCGATACTTTTGGTTGGTTAAACATTAATGTTTTAAAATGAGACATTTTCTTTAAAATACACACACACACACACACACACACACACACACACACACACACACACATATATATTCCTGAAACTAATAACAAATACATGTTTTCATGTTTAACATTCATTTGTTTTTCTTAAGTCACTTTGGCAGCGATCAATGACGAAACAAATAAGTGCGAACAATAGGTATAATTGCATTTATTTTCTATCTCAATTAGCTCGCATTTTTCATTTTATGTTTTGCGATGCTCTCACGAAGTTTTGATTGTAGGATTAATACTAAACATTGATTGCAGGAACATGACGCTCGTTTTCCATGCCACAGTGATCTTCAAGAATCACAACATTTCAAAAAAACATGTTTACTAGACAGCTTGAAGGAGCTATTACTCATCAGAAACATCATGACGTTTGTTGTTACACAGAAACATTTTGCTAATACACAACAACATTTTGTTGTTACACATAAACTTTTTGCGCATCTTGATGTTTGTTGTTACAAAACGACCATGCTGATACACCATGCTATGATACACTATTATTTCCACATTTTGCAAAATTTCATGCTATGACATTATCCCATTTCTCCTTCAAAGTTGATTAGTCATCCTGTGTTGAAGCCATCTTCCATTGCCTTAACTTTCATGACTTCACACATGCCTATTCCTTTCTGAGTTGCATACATTCCTTTATCTTTTTCAGTTCACTTTTTCCTTCTTTTTCCATTCCAGTTTGCCTCCTGAATAAAACCAATTCCCTTTCCATGATTACATTTCCTTGCCATA